>APFE030953193.1:0-17400 GCA_000404065.3 Pinus taeda | reverse complement strand
CAAGGGCAAAATCAAGGAGTTGAAGGCCCAACTAGATGAAACCCTAATCAGCCAAGAGGAGAAGGGTAAGTTAGATTTGCTTGCTGATGCATCCATGGTTGCATAATATACCTCATAAGGCATCTTTGGACAAATTTTGGGAGGATTTGGAGTAAAATTTTGTGTTTTGGTGCAGACTAGTGCAAACTTGCAATTTTTGGCAATTTTTATTGAGGAGCGCAGCGAGCTCATGCTGCACTTCTTCCTCGGGGCTCCAAATGATGGAAACTCAGCATTTTTGGAAAGATTATGACCCCCTCTCAAAACCCATTTGCCCACTTTCCTGGTTCGGGGCTCAGTTTTTGAGAAATTTGAAAAAAAGAGGCCAAATATCACCTTTCTGCCCCTCTTTTTCCATTTTGTTGCGCACCTAGAGACACCTTGGGAAAATGGCTATATCTCAGCCAAAAATGGATCATTTTGAGCACACAAATACTCTAAATACATCTACACCTAAGTCACATGACACGAGGACACGAGACACAGAGGACATGCAAACACGAGTATTCGACACGAGACACAACGACCCTGGAAACAAGACACGAGGAACACGTTTTATATATATATATATATTGAAAAATACTAAAATATAGTGCTTGATCCATATAGATATGAATCATGATGATATCTATTTAGTATTTAGTATACACTTTAGTATTTAGTATTTAATGATTTACTAGTTAGTTTATTAATTTACTACATCAATGATGTTCACAGTTCAATGTTCATTATTCATGTTATAATTTTTGTTATTAACTTCAAACAAGTTTGATCATGTTCAAACTTCACATAAGGTAGTTTATGTAAATTTATGTGTTCAAACTTCATTATTGACTAGAGCATTAATCGAGCTTTCCCTCCCTTTAGACCTCGAAGGTGTAGTGAGCAATGAGCACATGACAGAGACTTGGGATTTTTATTTCAACACACGATTTGTATGCGGTCACTTGTGTATAATTAAGTGAAGTTTCGTAGGCTATAACACAACTTACAAGAAATTTAAGTGCTCCAAACTCTCAGCAAAGCATGCGAACACTCGTCTCCTACATCTCCAGGTCTAGCTTGATGTGAAGTTGAGAGCATTGACCTCGAATCTGAAGGAATTCCTCACACTGCACAACAAATTGGATTCCAGCGACGAGCAAACTCGACTTCGGTGGCGAACAATGACAAAAAACCCCAAAAATAAACCATGTTGCAAGTTTTCAATGTGTCACTTTTCATGGGGCATGTGTCCTAAGAACCAAAAATGTTAGGGCATGTTTTCAACACGACCAAAATACATGTCTCAATTGGAGGACACGAAGAAAAACGTTTTCGACACGTTTTAGGGCGATTTTCATGTCCAACACGTGAAATACGGGACACAAGACCCTGAGGGAGGTGTCCTATGACTTAGTTAAGAAGTTATATAGAAGAAAAATATCAACCATTTAAACATGAAACAATAGTAAAATAACCATGAGACAATGAAACAAAAGACAAAGATTTAGCCTTGAGGCCAACGCAAAACCCACAAGGGGAAAACCCAGAAATCTTTCCTTATGTGTGGAGAGAATTCAATGTTCATTAATCCATCATAAGTAACAACATCAAGAGAACAACCAAACCAGTGACCAAGATCAAGTGCCAAGCCCTCCTCCTTTTGATTTCATCCCCCTTCTTCATGTCTTATGCACTGGATCATTATTAAAGAATTCAATGTGTCCAAATGAGGAGAGGTGGTCTCCTTTTTATAGTCTTTCAAGGGGGGTCGAATGGGTGCCTCTTAGGGGCCCAACCGACTTAAACAAGGAGGAGGCCGACTTGAATATTTTAGGAGGAAAATTTTAAATTAAAATTTTTCATTTCTTCCATGATGAAATACCAACAATGGCTACTTCCAACAACAAAAGCCTTAGAATGACAATTGTTATCCTCGTATTTTATAATGCTCCATGTGGGGTTGCCTTATTGGTTACTCGTACGGAACTAGGTCTATTTTATGTTGGCCTTCCTCACTTGGTATATATATAAAGGGAGGAGAGAGCCTTTGTTATGACTACTATCGTTGTAGTCTTCATTCTATCTTTGTAACTATGTTGGAGAAATCTTTTAGGAAGCAAAACTTTGAGTTTGTGATAAAAGACCATGGGAGAAGACATGGAGAAGAAAGAAAACACTTGGATATTCTTGGAGAGATTACTCTCGTGAGATGGATGAGGACACTATGGTTTGTGCTATGCACGTAAATCATAAAGGAGAAAATAATGGTAAAGGAATTGGTGGTTGGTCTTATAAAAGCCTTGGCTCTTGTTGTGAAACAAGAAGGTAGCACAAGGGTTCCAACCCTTGAGAATACATCTACAAGAGAGCTAATGCCTTGGCTAATATTGCCACCTTGTTCTTGTGTGATGCTTGGAGACTAGGGCAAGATCATGGAGGGCCTAACTTGATGAGTCTTGAACTTGCTGTGATACCTTTGTTGGAGGAAGACTCATTTATTGTACTCCTGATGTTTCATGGAGGTCTAGGTGCTTATGTCAATTCAAGAGTTGAAGACCTAGGGTTTAAGGACTCAAGCCCTAAGATGGGCATCAAAACTTGCAAGCTAGTGGTGGAGTTGTCTTTTAAGCCATGTGCTTGTGTGATGCAAGATCGATAGCATTGCTAAACTCTAATGAAGACAAGAGCGCTAGTGTAGACACCTTGAGCTTGGTGAGATGCCTTACTTGTAGGACTTGGGCTTGATGTGATGCCATGTTTGATAAAGCTTAGTGAGATTCCTTACTTGGCAAGTAGTTGTCATGTGATATGATGATATACTGTACACCTTATGTGATATGAGTGTTTTGAGTGGTCAACTTTAGTTGGGAATTATTCATAGCTAGGAGTTGGTGGCTAGGGTTTTCTTATAATTTTCATAGCTAGGGTTTGGAGTACTTGCTTTGTACCAAGTTGAGATAAGTCGTTGATATGTAAATGTACTTCTATTTTGTAATATTGTAGGGAAATTTTTTTCCGTAGATTTTTTCCTTTAAGTCACTAGGGTTTCAATACAATTCCATACATTGTGTATAGTGATACAGTCACAATATGAAATTGTAATAATAGGAATGCAATAACTTCAATAATATAGTTCAATAATTTATCAACAAATAGAGATCCAATGCCAGCCAACATGCTTCAACAAATCAGGAAATACAACAGTGCTTCAACAGAGACTAAAACTACCTATAATTTAAATTCCAAACTGAGTTATGTCTATAATAAACCCTAGGACCTGTAGTTATGACTAGGATCTTCAAGAGGACACGAATTTTCTTGTTGGTAAAAGACTATAGGAGACTTCTCACAGCCTTCAGAAGTTCGGATTCTGTTCACAAAGAGATTTAGCCTTTAACGACCTTCTATTTGCCTTAGGAGCATTTTTCATATCGACCTGCTACAAAAGAGCCTCAAGGGTTGTGGCATGATCTAAAAAGGCTCTGATTTGATGCTAGGACTTGACTTAACCATTAGAGAATGTGGATCACCAAAACGAAATTTTTTGTCTGTCGAGAATCTTCCCTACGCACTTCAAAAGCCACAGGAAAGCCACAAAAAAACCAACTTCAGTCCTCCGCTGGCCTTAGGGCACAACGTCTACATCAGAAATGGGTACAAACGAATGTGTATGATTCTCGCTAAGTTTATTCACAGAAAATTGCTTCGATCTACCTCTCAATCACTTCACTGGCCTCAAAAAAGAATGTGAACTACTAGCACGAATCCCAACAACAAAACAAGTCACAGAGAGCTTAATTCTAGAATTCAATCTACTTAGAAAATAACGCTCCTTGTTGTGCCCAAACAGAATCATGATAGGAAAGAATTGATCAACTAGGGTGGAATCTTTCACCACCGAAATCAAAAGGGTAGAAGGGGTCTTAAAACCCTCAAAGCTAATGCTCAAGAAAACAAATGAATTAATTAGTGTTCCATGAGGTCGCGTCTCCCCACTTGGAGGTCGACTTTCCTAGCTCCCTCGCGCTCCAGGGACTTGGGAATGACTAGGTGTCATTTCCCCATGCTCCCAAAAAGCAAGGTACGTGAGGAAACTCAGAAGGAGTCATTTCCTCTAATTTCGGGGTTGAATCCTCAAAAGGGGGTCATCTGGGGTCTTTTCTTTGGACAAAATTCGAAATTTTTTTAGTGAAATATTTTTTTTAAAGACACCTGAGTATTTGAAGGGACCAACAACACGATGGGATGTTGATCCAGAGGATGATGCATAGGTAGATATGGAGGAGAGCCTTGATGAGACACAGATGGGGTTGGTTGGTGTGCCACTTAACATGTTTGGGAATGCAAGTGATTCTGATTCAGATGGTGACATGGTTGATCTTGATTTATTCATGCAGCCGCTGGATGTAGAGACTAGCGTGGCATTACCTTGAGTAAATATGCTCATTTATCTTTTGATATGTTCTTATATTATTAACTTATTTGCTTTCTTGTTTTAGACTTCAGTTTATTTTCAATCTTGATATATGAATCATGATATATTAGACTTGAGTCTTCACCGTTGAAGTTTCTAAGTTTATTTACTTAGAAACCCTCCATGCACTTTAACTGATTTATTCCTTCATACTTGTTATTTTACTTAACAAGTTATTTACAATGTAAATACTGAAAATAAACACTAGCGCATGCTCAACATATTACAAATCAACAACTAAAGGAAACAGAAACAATCACACCATATGACACCATTATTTTTGGACCACTGTCCTCGGAAAAACCCAATGTGGGAAAACCGATGCAGCTATCTGAGGGTTTTCTTATTAAGTGATATCAGAGTACAATCTGGGTGCCGAAACTGGCCTACCCAACAGAGAATTTCCTTGGCAGTAATACCTCTCAAGTTCTGACAAATCTCCTGGCTGAAACCCCGGATAAATCTTCCAGCACAAATCTGCCCCAGAAACCCCAACGTCAACCTCTCTCTGCCCAGCGCTGGCCCTGTGTCACCCCGGATGGGTTTGCGTCAGCCCTTTGGTCCTTTGCGTCAGCAACGCTGACCTCTTTGAGGTTTTGCGTAGCTCCCGACTGCCTCTACGTGGTCCTGCGTGAGCCCTGGTTAGCTCTGCGTCACTCTCCCTAGTTACTGCGCTGCTCTCCCGGCACTATCTCTGCCTCTCTGTCTCTCTGTACTCAAATGCCCCTCAAGTGCATCTCCCGATCACTAATTCTATCTCTCTTAGCAAACCCCACTCTAGAGAATAGAATGATTGATCACTCTAGTGTGTTCTCCAAG
This sequence comes from Pinus taeda, assembly GCA_000404065.3. Lineage (NCBI taxonomy): Eukaryota > Viridiplantae > Streptophyta > Pinopsida > Pinales > Pinaceae > Pinus > Pinus taeda. Next base: position 12,083 of record APFE030953193.1, on the reverse strand, counting down.
TGACCCTCAAGCCTCCTCTTATACTTTTCCTGTTGACATATCAACGGCCGAGATTAAGTCCCTAATCAATGGCTAAGATTAGATCTGGCTTGATCCATGTATTTTGGACCATGCTAACATAGTTTCATATTTATAAGAAGAGCTTCGGCATAAATCACATGAAAGAGACCTTTGTCGACGCGTTTCGAACCAACTAGTGTGGACTCTTCTTATAACTATGATGAATCATAGAAGCCTCAATAGTTCCATATTAATACACATTAATATTTTATTTTTCCTAAGTTTAGACTTAGGGACTCCATTAAAAATATTAATTATTTTAATATCTCCTAAACTGTTTAGAATATGCCCAAACCCTTTCTGGGTATTGGAGATCTCATGTGCCCCAACCTCTCCACCAAATTTCGTGGCTAGAGCATATCCATTGCTACCCCAAATCAACACTCCCTCTTAGCGAGGACTGTGCTCTAGCAATACTCCTCACTGAGTATTACTCTAATCATCCAGCATCGGCACCTATGCTGATGCTAGGCATTTCTGCCCAACATCCTTTGCATTGTTGCATCCTGTACTCCTGCCCATGGTTCTGCCACTACCACTATTGCATCTGTACGATAGCTCCCTCTGCATCCGTGCTGTTGCTAGTCCTTTCTCCCAGCACTACATCCGCACTGCACCTCCTCTCATCATGTTGCATCGTGCTGCCCGCTGCTGCACTGCAACTCAGTTACTGAGAAGCAAGTAACTGATCTCCCAACCTGACCTCCCTATTGGGCTAGAGACACCCACTGATGTTGAAGCTCCCTCTGCCACTGACAAGTGCTCCCTCTCTTACCTCTGCGCTGCTATAACAACTCCCTGCATCTCGCACCGTTGCACGCCTCTCTGTGCCATCCTGCACTGGTGCAACACTCCTGTGTCTCTTGCACTGCTGCAGCCTGCTAGCCTCACGCTGTCTCGGGACCCCTTCACTGTACTCTCTCTGCCGCTTCATCTGCATTCATCTCTACTCGACTCAACCAGTCCTGCTACTCCTCTTCCAGGCTCCCGTAGCAAGGTCTAATCCAAGAGGCTGGGTACCTCGAGGATCCTGCCCCTCATCGCTTGTAGTCCGCTTGACTACAACTCGATGTCTCCCCACTTCCGCTCAAGTGGTGCGTGCGCACTCATGGCACAGTCATCGTCTGTCAAAACTTCCTTCTCTGCCCATGCTGGCGTTGCCTTAGTCTCGAAAGACTCTCCCTTACTCTTCTTTCTCGGACACTGAGTCGCATAATGACCCCACTCCCCACAGTGGAAGCACTTGATATTGGAGAGATCTTTCTTCTTCAGCTTTGTCTGCTTTCCCTCAAATTCTAAGGCAACATCTTCCTCCTCCTGCTTGACTTTGATCCCCTTGCTGCTACTGCTACCCGTCTTCGACTATCGTCTAATCTCTTCCTGGCGAAGAGCTGCCCACATATCGTCCCAAGGTGGGAGAGTCCCTCTGCCCAGTATACTCTAGACAAATACCTCCCAGCCTTCTGAGACAACATTCAGGGTTGTCCTCACCATCAACTCCTGATCCGATGTCGCTTCTATAGCAGTCAACTGATCTCGAATCTCATTCAGTCCTCTGGGGAAGGTGTCAATCGGCGCTCCCTTCTTCATCTGATATGACCTCAACTGATTCTCAAGTAGCATTCTTCTCTGCACAGAAGTATGCTGGTACAATTTCTTGAGAGCCTCCCACATCTCAAATGTCGTTTCCTTCTCGGCTATGTGTGGTAATACATGATCCTTGACCCCGTCAAGGATGATGCTCTTGGCCCTCGCCATTGCCTCCTCGTACTTGTCATTATCATTGGGGTCAACAGGGATAGCTATTACCTTCAAGGCGAAGTTCTTGACACGATTTTTGTCAAGTACGAATAAGATTTTGGCCTTCCAAATTGGAAGTTCGACACTCCGTCCAGTCTATCCTGGTCTCTTACTCCGTGTAGTGCCATGATGCTCCTCTACTTCCCTCTTGGAAGTTCTCTGTTCGACTCCTCTGAGTCTCTACTTCTCGTCTAGAAGTTCTCTTCTGGACTCCCTCTGAGTCCTGATTTCCCTCTTGGAAATCCTTCTGCCGCTACCGAGATGCCCCCTACTCTAATCGTCGTGTGCAACCGCACCACTGATCCAAGTTCCTCTGCTAGAAACCCTCGGTAGCAACTCCTCTTGGCCTTGCTCTGTCAGGTATTGTTCTGATTACAGTACCTCACCAGCTCTACTCTGCAATATTCCCACAACCTTCTAAAACCCAACAACTTGAAGGTGAGAGTTCCTAGGCTTTGCGCAATCCCAGCACTAGCAACCCGACCTCCTCAGCCAACTGCGTCAGCCCTGCCAGTTACTGCGTGGCTCTGTGTGAGGCTCCTTTTGCCTTCCTTAGCCTCTGCGTTGCCTCTTCTCGGCTCACCCTTGATGACGTAGGCACTGCGTCACCCTTCATTGTTGCTGCTCTGCTAGAAACAACTTCTGTCACCTCGGGACAGTTGTTTTTTGTTGCTATTGCTCTGCTCCGCTGATGTCCTTAGTCCTCTTGTGATCTGCAATCGCACTCCGATACCATGTTGAAGTTTCTAAGTTTACTTAGTTAGAAACCCTCCATGCACTTTATCTGATTTATTCATACCTACTTATTATTTTACTTAACAAGTTATTTACAATGTAAATACTGAAAATAAACACTAGTGCATGCTCAACATATTACAGATCAACAACTAAAGAAAACAGAAACAATCACACCATATGACACCATTATTTTTGGACCAATGTCCCCGGAAAAACCTAATGTGGGAAAATCGATGCAGCTATCTGAGGGTTTTCTTATTAAGCAATATCAAAGTACAATCTGGGTGCTGAAACTGGCCTACCTAATAGAGAATTTCCTTGGCAGTAATACCTCTCAGTTTTTGACAAATCTCCTAGCTGAAACCCCGGATAAATCTTCCGGCAGCTACTCGGCACAAATCTGCCCCAAAAACCCTAGCATCAGCCTCTCTCTGGATTACGTCAGCCCCTCTCTACCCAGCGCTGGCCCTGCGTCACCCCGGATGGGTCTGCGTCAACCTTCGGAGGCCCTGCGTCAGCCCTCTAGCCCTCTGCATTAGCAACGCTGGCCTCCCTAAGGCTCTACACAGCTCCCGGCTGCCTCTGTGTGGTCCTGTGTGAGCCCTGCTTGGCTTTGCGTCACTCTCCCCAGCTACTACGCTACTCTCCCAACACTATCTCTGCCTCTCTATCTCTCTGTACTCAAATGCCCTTCAACTGCATCTCCCAATCACTAATTCTATCTCTCTTAGCAAACCCCGCTCTAGAGAATAGAATGACTGATCACTCTGGTGTGTTCTCCAAGAGACCCTCAAGCCTCCTTTTATACTTTCCTTGTTGACATATCAACAACCGAGATTGTCCCTAATCAACAGCTAATATTAGATCTGACTTGATCCATGTCTTTTGAACCATTCTAACACAGTTTCATATTAATACACATTAATATTTTATTTTTCCTAAGTTTAGACTTAGCAACTTCATTAAAAATATTAATTATTTTAATATCTCCTGAACTGTTTAGAATTTGCCCAAACCCTATCTAGGTAATAGAGATCTCATGTGCCCCAACCTCTCCACTAAATTTCGTGGCTAGAGCACATCTGATGCTACCCCAAATCAACATTGACTCTATAAAATTCACTCTTGATGTATGAGACTTGACTTTTCTAATTTTATTTCAATATTCAGTATTCAATGTTCATAATTGGAACATCAATATGGTTTAAACTTTAAACATTTATAATTTTATTTTCATTGTACATTGTTAGTAACTTAGTAGTTACATTGTACAGTTACAAACTTACATGTATGATGTATGATTATATGATATCATGTTTTTCGTTTTAAATTTGTTTCAGTTATATGACTCATCGATTTATCATTTATCCTTCATGATGTAAGTGTTATATTATATATATTATATAATGATAAAGACAATTATATTATAAATATTAAAGTTTTAATGATATATATTTTATATTTATAAGTTTTTAAGACCTTGACATCCCCCCACATTTCCTAAAAATTGGTGGGGAGCTTTTGCATAGGCCGCTCCTGTGTATCCCCGCTCCCTCGCCTCCTTGTCCCAGAAACTTGGTGGAACATTGGAATTAATCCACACTTGATGCTCTAAAATGAATTCAACCCTCTTGTATTTATAGATTTTAGAGGAGTTTCTTCTTCTTAATTGATTGAGTAAATTTTACTCCAAACCCCAATTTTGGGCTCCATTGCCCAGCTACTCCAAAACTCGCCTAGACATTGGGTATTTTAGGGGTTTTCCACTTTATTAAGGATTGTAGCCTACGAGGATTGATAGGCTATTTCGTCCTTCATTCATCATCATCCTATATTCATCCTTCATTACAATCCCCCTTGTCCGCAATTGCTTGCCCCCAAACAATTGCAAATTTGAGTGTTGCAATATTCATTCTCCTTCCCATGTTGCGTCCTCCTCTAGTAGATTCTTTCATTTGATAAGGTATTCTAAGATTACTCTCCCTCTTAACTTCTTTTCTCGCACCACCATGATCGTTTCCGAAATCAGTTCCAGTTGCCCCTCTTCATCTAATGGCAACAATTCGATAAAGGTTGTGACTTGCTATCCCATAACCTTCTTGAGGCATGACACATGGAATACATTATGGATTATGTTGTCCCTCAACATTTCTAACTCATATGCCACTTCGTCAATCTTTCGAAGAACTTTGTAACGCCCGTAAAACCTACGCTTCAACTTTTCTGCACCAATTTTTCTTGAGTGTAGACAGCCTATAGGACTGCAATCTCAAGAAAAAAAGGTCTCCTACCTCAAAGTTGAATTTTGTTCGATGTTGGGCTACGTACATCATCTGCGGATTTTAAGCAACCTGCATATTTTCCTTGAGTAGCCTGAGAATATCCTGACTCTCATATATCCAATCTTTAGCAATATGTGCCTTGTTGTCTCCAAAAATCATGTCGAAAAGGATGGTGCATCATACCCATATAATGCTTTGAAGGGTGTCATCCTAATGGATAAATGGTAGGTGTTGTTGTAGCAATGCTCCCCAAGGCACAACCATTTGAGCCATGTCTTTTGCTACCCTGTCACGTAATTGCGTAGGTACCCTTCAATCCACTTATTCATGATTTCTATCTGACCATCTATTTGTGAGTGATAGCTAGTACTAGGGGTTAATTATGTCCCCACTATAATGAAGAGCTCTTACCAAAAAGCACCCATAAACCTACTATCCCGATCGCTGACTATATTCTTTGGTAGTCCATGAACTCTGTTGGCATGTCACGCATTCTTTGACGTATTTAATCAAATCCTTCTTAAGACCTTTCCACGAAAAACACACCCTAATTTGTTGGTATGTTTTGAAGAACCCCTTGATGTCCAGCTAAAGGACTGTCATGCGTGATCTTCAAAATCTTCTCTTTGAGGGCAAATTCCAAAACCAAGTATATCATGTCCTTATAGTAAATGACGTCATCAATTACCTTGTACCGGCCATCTTGAACAAGCCTGTCAATTAGTGCGCAAGCGAATTGGTTTTTGGCATACTCTGCTAAGAGCTACATCTTCCAATTTTCCCTAAGCTCCATAAGGGTACATGTTGCAGGCTTCCCAAAACGCACATCAACCAAAATATTATTTTTCCCATTCAGATACTCAATATTAAAATCATAGGCTTGGATCTTACTTACCCACTTTTGCTGTCGCTTGTTAGGTCCCTTTGTCCCAAGAAATGACGCAGGTTGTTGTGGTCTATCTTGACTACGAACATGTTTCCTACCGAATATTATCCAAATTTTGCCAAAGCATGCATGATAGCTAACATCACCTTGTCGTATATAGAGTAAAGTTTCTCTGAATCTTGGAGCTTTCGACTTTCAAATGCAACGGGATGGCCCATTTGCATTAAGACAGGCTCAATTCCCTCTCCTGATGCATCACATTCTAATATAAAAGGTTGACTAAAGTCGGGAGGGGCCAAAACTGGACATGAGCTCATCACTTCCTTGAGCTTGTTAAACGTCTTGTCAGATTCTTTTGTCCACTTGAATGCTCCCGTTTTGGTTAAATCCATCAAGGGTTCACTTAACTGAGACAAACCTTTGACAAACCGTTGTAAATCCTGAAGAATCCTCGTAACTTAGTTAGGCTCTTGGTTGTAGGCGAATCCAATATTGCCTGAATCTTCTCCTGATGAACCTGTACTCCCTTTGCACTGATTATGTGTCCCAAGTAAAGAGTCTCTGCCAATCTAAACTCACACTTGATGCCTTGGCATAAAGTGATTGTTCCTTCATGATGCTCAAGATTTTATCCAGATGTTCCAAATGATCATCCTAGGTTTTGGTATAAATGAGAAGGTTGTCAAAAACTACTAATAAAAACTTCCTTAGTTGCTTGTTGAAGATGTTGTTCATGCAAGATTGGAAAGTGCCAGGAGCATTGGTTAGTCCAAACGACATGACAAAAAGCTCAAAGTGTCTATAGTGGCACCAAAACGTTGTTTTCGGCATGTCTTGCTCTTGAACTCGGATTTGATGATACCTTGATCGTAAGTCAATCTTCGAAAAATATACTGCTACATGAAGCTCAACCAGTAATTCATCGATCATCGGAATAGGATACCTGTTTTTGATGGTTTTCTTATTGAGAGTTTGGTAATCAATACACATCCTCCATGTGGCACCCTTCTTCTTCACCAAAACCACGGATGAGGTGAACGGACTCGAGCTAGGTCTGATATGGCCCATTGCTATAATTCCCGAATTGTCTTCTCTATCTCATCCTTGAATTTCTTTGGATGTTGATATGGTATGGTGATTATGGGCTTGGCCGTTCTTCCAATTCTATAGTATGTTGATGTTCAAACCCTATCTTAGGGGTTAATCCTGGAGGAATGTCACCAAACACCTGAGCATGCTTCTCTAACACTTGTTGAATATCTATCATGTATTGCGGTTTGTCATTGCTAGGGGTCTTTTGGCTCATAATCTTGCATTCTACTATGTATGCTACATCTCCATCCTTGAATAGGGCTTCCATTCTCCTAGTTGAAATGATTTGTGGGTTGCCATTAGCCATGCCTCTCAAGACTACCCTTTTTCCATTTGGTGCTTTAAATTCCATCTCCAGCGCTTGGTAGTCCATCGTGTGCTTGCCCAACAAATGCAACCATTGAACCCCTAATACCATATTGAGGTCTACAAGATCTATTACATAGAAATCACTACTAAAAGTATACTTACCGAGAGTTACACTCAAACTTGGGATCATTCGTGTGCAATCCAAGTTGTACCCAACCGCTACTATCACATTAAGGCCTTCGAATTCTTCTGTGGGAAACCCTCTCTTTGCTACTAATGTTGCATCAATGAAGTTGTGTGTAGCTCCCCCATCAATCAAAGTTGTGATGCGTTCTCCCTTGACGACTCCGCTGACCCTCAAGGTGTAATATCTGGGTGTTCCTGATAGAGTCACAATCTTAACTTGTGGTCGGGATTTCTTTTCGTTGCAAGGTTTTTCCTCCTCTTTAGCTTCTTCTTGTGGTTGTTCTTCCTTGCGACTGCTAGGCTCAGCGGGTTCTTCATTGTTAGGTGTGGGTTCTTCTCCTTCCTCCTCCTCGTCAAAGAGCACTTCGATGTAGCGAATCTTTCCCTTGCCTAAACAGTGATGCCTAGGTTCCCATGGTACCATGCAAGTAAAACATAGTTTCTTCCTCCTTAACTCGCTTGTGGGCCAATCAAGTTGAAACTTGAAAGGGCTTTTCTCCTTATCTTTTCGGATAATAAAGGGCTTGGAATCTGGATGGAGCCTTACACTTAGTTGTTGCATTCCCTGTTGAAATTTGGTACCGGAGGACAGGTGGTTCCCTAAGGTTTTGATCTTTGGCCTAGGGAAAAGTGTCCAAAAGAATTTAATTTTTCTCCTAAAGTGACCTCATAATTTTTATAAAGTCAAATCTAATTTAAAAGTGATTTTAAGTGATAAAGTTACTAAAGTCTAATTTTAAAGTGACTTTAATAAAGTCAATGTAAAATTAGAAAGGAAAAGTGACTTTGGAAATAAATGACTAAGTGGGTCTTTATTAAAGTGGGGTGAATTAAAAAATAGAAAGTGAGATTTAAATAAGCATTTAATCTCAGCCCTAGATCTCAATCTATTTCAGCCATTGGATTTAGGGAGTTACCCAAAAGTCACTTAGGGTTAGATTAAAGGAGGAAAAGGTCATTCATTCTTTCATGAGCAGATTGAGAGAAGGAGAGCAAGAGAGCAAGGGAGATTTCTGGACAGGGAGGAGAAGGAGACAGCAGCTTGGCACACATTCCAAGGCAACATTTTGGCGAATCCGTACAGTTGAGTTAGCACACAGTGAAAGGCAGAATTTGGGCACGATTTTCTAGAAATCCGTACAGCAAGTGCACAGAAATCGAGGAGCAGAAATCCGTACAGCAAGTGGTTGTGCCTTGGCACGCAAATCGAGGAAAATCCGTACAGCGGTACTGCTAGTTTTTTCTGCACAGAAATCGAGAAAATTCGTACAGCGTATTTATGGCAGCTTGCACACTTTTCTAGGCAGGCCGTACAGCAGCATCTAAGGCTGAAATTGGGCACAAAAATCGAGGAGGCCGTAAAACATTTATTGCTGTTCTGTTTTGATGTTTGCAAGTTTTTCTAGTTCGCTGTGAGGCACGGAAAACGAGATAAGTTGTAAAAGTTTGCTTGCTGATTTTTTGCTGAATATTTCTCTCATTGTAAAAAGCATTTTCCAGAAATAAGGAGCTTTCGAACTGGTTTTCCCCAAGAGTTGTAGGGGGTTTTTCCAGGGTCACCTTGACAAAAAATTACTGTGTTTAAATGTGTTGAATGGATGTTTATATGTGCTGATTTTTATTTCTGCATTTTCCAGCATTCTGTAATATTTCCAGAATTTGTGTTTTCAGCAAAATTTATTTTCTAGTTGTTGAATGTATGGATATGGGAAAGGGCATTTAACTATTTTGGAGAAATAAGGTGAAATTGAAAACCGGGGTGGGAAATGAGAAATTTTTACATGGTATCAGAGGTTGAGTGCTGAAATGCAGTTTGGGACAGCAAGTAGGAAAATTACAACCTGTTGATTTTTCACTCAGAAAATTCCAGCAAGCTGATTTTTCACAAACAGCGGTTTTATCTTTACTACAGCAGTGCTATTTTTCAATTTTATGACAGCAGGATGTCATTGGGATTGAGGGTGGAGGATAGGTTGGATGGGCATAACAATTACAGTGTTTGGAAGGAGAGAATGCAGAGTATCTTTGAGGAGGCAAAAGTCTAGGACATCATGGTGCATACCACACAGAACCATGTTGTTGTACCTATTGATGCTACTCAGTTGGCTGATTATAATAAAAAAAACAACAAGGGTAAGAGACTGATTCTAGACAGAGTCAAAGACCATTGCATTCTTCATGTGAGAAGAAAGAGAAATGCCCATGAGATGTGGATAGCATTGTTCAATCTCTACCAGAGTACCAATGAGAACCAGAAAATGGTCTTAAAGGAGAAGTTGAAGACCATTAAGATGGGTAATGATAGTGCAACTGGATATCTCACAAAGATTACTAATGTGAGAGATGAGTTGGCAACAGTTGGAGAGGTCATTCCACCCACTGAGTTGGTGCGGATTGCAGTGAATAGCCTCCCCCATTCATGAATGAACTTTGCTGATGGGGTTTGTGCACGTGAGACCCTTCCCACATGGGAGAGGTTTTGGGATGATTGCATTCAGACAGAGATCAGGAAAGGACAGCTTGGGGCAGCCAAGCCAGTTGAGCAGGATGAAGATGTAGCATTGTTGGCAGGAGGCAAGAAAGGCAAAGGGAAGAAACAGGCTTCCACAAGCAATGGTGGGGGCAAAGGCAAAGGTAAAGGTAAACAGGGTAACACACAGAAGGACTATTCCAAGGTGAAGTGTTGGAATTGTCAAAAGATGGGACACTATGCAGTTGTGTGTCCGGAGAAGAAGAAGAAGAAGGGGAAGAACCAGAGCGTGGCAACTTCAGCGGAGGTTGAGGACTTTGCAGATCGTTTTGACCGGGAGTTTGGGTTCACTGCGTGTGAGTCCTCTAGTGCAGGATCACCTGCCACACAGGTTCAAAGGGAGCATGCTTTTCCCTCGATTAGCGGAGCATCTTCGGATATTTGGTATGTGGACAGTGGGGCTTCACGTCACATGACAGGAGTCCGTGAGTACTTCTTAGAGCTTTCAGAGAGTTGCACTGATATGGAGGTAGTACTCGGTGATAACAGAGTTGTTAGAGCAGTCGATGTGGGGACACTGACATTTCAAAGGGAGTCCAAACCTCCCTTGAAGGTGTCAGATGTTCTTTATGTGCCAGGGATGAGAAAGAACCTCATATCCGTCTCAGCTTTGGAGGACAGAGAATATGAGGTATTGTTCAGGGGAGGACAGGTGTTGATGTATCCCAGGGGCACTCCAGCTGATTTAGCTAGAGTGATAGGTGTACGCCATGCAAAGGTGTACAAGTTTGCATTCCAGCCCCTTTTGGCATTGAGCAGTAGTACCGACAGCAGAGCTAGCAGTTTTGAGCTGTGTGAGATTTGGCACCGCAGGATGGGGCATATGTATCTTGGAGCCTTGAGGACCTTGCGGGAAATCACTACAGGGGTGCCAGATTTCAGTACTGATCACTTTAATACTTGCAGAGGATGTGCGATGGGCAAGTTTGCCAAATCCCCCTTTCCTAGCAGTGACAACAGAGCAACTGGGATACTTGATTTGATTCATTCCGATGTGAGCGGTCGGATGTCTCATGTTTCCTTAAGTGGATATGAGTACTATGTTTTATTCATTGATGATCACTCCAGGAGGACCTGGATTTATTTCTTGAAGACCAAGAGTGAGGTCTTCAAGCGGTTTCAGGAGTTTAGAGCTCTTGTGGAGACACAGACACGTCGGAAGATCAAGTCCCTGAGGTCGGACAATGGGGGAGAGTACACCCTTGGAGAGTTTGTTGACTATTGTGCAGAGGCCGGCATTAGGAGGGAGGTCATTGTTCCTTACAACCCCCAACAGAACGGGGTTGCGGAGAGGAAGAACAGATCCATCGTAGGGGTTGCCAAAGCCATGTTACATGATCAGGGGTTGCCATTGTTCTTGTGGGCAGAGGCCTGCAACACAGCTGTTTATTTGCAGAACAAAAGTTCGCATCGTGCCTTAGGGCACATGATTCCAGAGGAGGCTTTTTTTGGGAAGAAGCCTGATATTGGTCATCTTCGTATATTTGGGTACATTACATACTCCTACATACCCAAGGAGAAGAGGACCAAACTAGAGCCCACCGCAGAGAAGGGTATCTTTGTGGGCTACAATGAGACCTCAAAGGCCTTTCAGATTTACATTCCTGCACAGAGGAAAGTTGTTGTCAGGCGAGATGTGAAGTTCGAGGAGGATAGGGCCTTTAGGAGGTCATGGGAGTTAGAGTATCTAGATCAGCCAAACCCTCAGCAGCAGTTGAGTCAGTCACAGGGATCCAGTGGGCAGGGATCAGGAGGATCCGGAGGTACATCTATGATGATGCTAGGTCTGTCAGTGAGCAGTGGCTCGATGAGCCAGAGGGGTGGTGCTCCGAGCAACATGCAGAGCAGTTCACTAGGGAGTCCACTGATGGACAGTTCACACGGTACCTCAGCTTCTACAGGTTCAGGGGCAGGCAGGAGGACAACAGACAGACAGCAGGAGTTCATGCTACTGATGGTGATGAGGAGGAGGAGTTTCATTCTCTAATGCGAGAAGTATGCTCAGGGAAGAGGAAGCCCAAGTGGCTTAAGGACACCTTGAGAGATGCCACATCTATTGCTAAGCCTAAGAGGCCTGTCAGAGAGAGTAGACCACCTGAGAGGTTTTGTAGCTATATGGCAATGGCTACCAGCATCCTTGACTTTGAGCCTTCTAGCTATGAGGAGGCAGCTAGCCAGCAGGTCTGGAGAGAGGCCATGC
>APFE030953190.1:0-18415 GCA_000404065.3 Pinus taeda | reverse complement strand
ACTCCTTATATCTCGACCTCGTTGGGGACATGCAAAGAAAAACAGAGAAAAAGCAGACCGCTCTAATACCACTGATCCGGATTTAAACATGAATGCAAGAAAATACAGAGATAACCATATACACAAAGATGTAGCATAAATAATACTTCATTTCATTAATGGAAAACACTGAAATATGCTTACAAACAGCGTTGAAAATAAACCAGCGAGGGCAATGGTAGCTTATCTCTGAGAAGAGATGTGGCGGCTACAGGCCTCTGAACGGTCTTACAATGAGGCTCCAAGGCCTATTTATTGTTGAGAAACAATGGAAAACCCTTAGCATTCCAAAACCTAACCCTAGAAGATGAACGCCAAACTGTGGGCCTCGTTTGGGTAAATTGGTACATCAACTTCCCGAGGTCGTAACTTTGGCATACGATCTCTGTTTAACGCGTACAATAGCTCGTTAGAAAGATCTATCCGAGAAATACCACTTTGGGAAGGGAAACAACGGTCCATGGACCCATGTTGCCCCCAGATTTCCCAAAAAACGTCGTTTAGGGCCTCAAAACGGCTCCAGAAGTTCAGGACCTGAAAAACTGCTAAAAATAGTAAATTGTGCTACAATTTAGGAAACTGAAGCACTGAAAGAAACAATGGTGGGGGTCCAACTGGATTTGGCAGGTGGCCACCAGTATCCACCTGGATCATTTGCATCCTTTTTTCTGTCACATTTTGTGTCCATATTTGCATCTCTTTTTGAACGTAGATTTTAGTTTGAATTTTCATCTAGCTATGCATCATTTTTGGCATCCTTGGTTTCACCCTTTTTTAGTCCCATTTTTCATGTTGTTTTGTGTCTTTTCTTACATCATTTTTGCACCCAACTTTGCACCCTAATTTTACACCATTCTTTGCATCCTCATTTCTGTGTCCATTTTTACATCCTTGTTTGCATCCAATTTTGGTATCATTTTGTATGCCCTATTTTTTTCCCTTCTTTATGTCTAGTATTGCACCCATTCTACTTTAAAACCATTTTTCTATCATTGTTTGCATCTTGTTTTGATGGCTAGTTTAACATCCAATTCTACTCCCAATTTTTCATCCATGGTTGCATCCACTTTTGGCTTCTTGTTTGGAGTTTTACTTTTATTTCCATTTATGACCCCCTTTATGGGTTCATTTTACTAATTTCAATTACATAGTGAAATATATTACAATTTCTAAATATCGTTTTTTCTGTAGGATTTAATGCACGGTTAGATTAACATAAAACCCTCTCAGTTTATCCCGGAAAGCTAGGACATACCGATTATGAGAAAGGTTGTTCTAAGGCTCAAGATTCTTAATAGATCAAGATGTAGAGTATAGATTAAGAAAAAGAGAAGGAATTCCTGTGAATCCTTGCATGTAGGTATTGTTGGGGTTTTTAGTGTAGCTAGGAAGTGCTCCTAGATAGCTCCAATTCTTGGTCCTACACATAAGAGATAGACCAAAGTAACTTTCACAACATAATATCTTGATTATCGAAACTAACATAAACATATAAATATTACTAAATAAATAAATATAAACCAAATTTCCATACATTCATTAGTTAAATATAATACGTAAAGAATGAATAGCAGCATATGGAAGGACGAAAAACCGATCTATATTAATAAAGGAGTTGGAGGAAAGTTACAACCATGAGATGTAGTTGTAGCAACACCTCCCCCAACTCCTAGCTCCAAAACTCTCCCTCTCAAGATAGATCTCAGCGCCCCCAACTCCTAGCTCCAAAACTCTCCCTCTCAAGATAGATCTCAGTAATGTGACAATACAAGAATTCCCATGCTTTTCTCAATGGCCAAGCCTCCAATATATAAGAAAGTGAAGGCTATGAAGATTTCCAAAATTCCTCATTACTTCAATTTGGGAAAAGTCTTTTAGGTGAATAATGTTTCCTCATATAAAAATGGCCTTTTCCACTTTTTATATGCTTTGTTCTTAGGAAAAAGATTCCCGTGTTTTATGGCTCTTTCCCGCTTTTGTATGCTTTTCTTTTTTAGGAAAAAACTAAATATGAGGATGAATAGATCACATTTCACCATATGAGTTTCCGAAAGTGAACAAGAGTGCCAAATTCTAGTTAACTCGAGCTTTTTTCCTCGTGACTGAGTGAGAATTTTGGTAACTAAAGTTAGATGAAGATGAAAACTTGTTATAGATTAGGATAATGTGTTCCTCATGATATATAACTTGTATTATAGTCTTATATAGTCTAGGAGAAATGGGTATTTCAACCAACAACATAGTATTCTCCTCCATGATGATGAGGAAGTATTTTCATGTATAACACATTTAATAAGATATCACAATTCAAATTGATAACTTAATATCTGTAAAGAAATTTAAGGATAATTGACAACATTCATAAAAAAGATAGCAGTGTCCTCATATAAAACAATTCTCCATCAAAAAATCATTGACAACTGTTGCTCTTTCTCTAGAGAAGCTACTATTGATGAGGCCCTTCTTCTTATGATGGTTCCTTTCTTCTATCCACAAATCAACTATCTTGGATGACTGTAATGTAGCACTGTTATGACTATATAAAGGGATCTGATTCTCGCATGTGTGACTATTTTTTACCCTAGAAAATAGTCCCTTCAATTTCAGTCTTGTCCCTTCTTCCTTCGTTTGTGAGGGTTTCTCCTTCGCTCTTAGAGGGAGGCCTTGTAGACCTCAACTTTTAACCCAAATAGTGATAAGGATTGAGCTGAAGTATTACTATTGTTGTAGTCGCAAATAGACCTTCTTCCTTCGCACGTGTGGTTGTATATGACCCTAAGAACAACCTTCCAATTTTCAATTTTGTCTTCCCTTCCTCGCTGCATTAGAAGCTCCCTTACCTTCTTTCTCGACCTGTCTTCTTCGCTTATTTTAGAGCTTGCGTTATCTTCTTTATGAAGGAGTGGACAACCTTTACATATAGAGGATTGTCCCTCCTCTAGGCTGACGTGTAGGTTGACTAGTTGACTATTTTGAAGGGTGACTAGAAGAGTAGATTTCAGATAGTTTCATGGTGGTGCAGCATGCTTGAAGGAGCTTCTTGATGGTGCCATGATGATGCCTTAGCTTAGGAGGAGCCTTGACTTTGCTTGGAGGTATTCTCTTGACTTTAATACATATTTATACAAGGTGTAACATGCCTTTAAGGTCTTCAACCTTTTTCTTTGATTTATTTGACTTTCCTATAGCACTTTAAATAGTGCTAGACCTATTTCAATGAGCAAAAAACTCATTGACATATATTATAAAAATAATATTTCTTTTCTTGAATAAATACAAATATCAAAAGTACATTTATGAAGACCGAACCTAGTTACATTTCCTTCAACAGCCACGTGGCACCTCCTTATTGGTCAAATTTTTTATTTTTTTATTTTATTTTATTTTATTTTTATTTATTTATTTTATTTTTTTTTTAGGCCTGAAAGTCTTAGCGGGGTTTGACCCCTAGACGTCTTGTGTACAAACTCTACACTCTACTAGTGGACCACACAATGGTTGTTAACATAGCAAGTGGACCTAACGGAAGGCTCAATAGAGTGGGGGCAGGGACCAACCGCAACCCTTAGTCACAAGGTTTGTCATATGACTGAGCACAAGTTAGGAGGGTGCTACTGGAGTGGGGCAAGGATTCAGTGCTAGCCCTCGGTGTTATGGGACTCCATAGGATCAGAGAGGGAGCTATGTCGAAGAGCGCAAGTAGTTGGCCCCAACCCCCAGCCATATGGCCACTATGCGACCGTTACCAGGAGCTTCGATGGTGTGGGCGGGTAGTTGGCCCCGTCCCCCTACCACGTCGTCACCATGTGACCCTATTTCGACAAGAAAGGAGCTAGCGTCGGCAGTGGCTGAACATTAGCCCCAATCCCCTACCTTATTGGTGCTCCATGTGGCCCAGTTTTTGCGCATAGGCATTATTGGACAATTTAATGAGGTGACAAAATGCCCTGTTTGCGGTCAAAATTGTCGCTCGACAGAATGAGAAAAGGGCGAAAATGTCGCACAATTTAGCAGGTTTGGCCAAATTGCAAGACAAATATCAGAGCTTCGCTTGGAGAAGCATAACTTACTCAATTTTTAACCCTTTTTAGCTCAAGAAGAGCCTAGATGGGGGTTTTTGAGTGTCCTGAACTCATTGTCAACCTCAATTCTCTTATTTGAGCACTTTATGAAGGACTTTTTGCAGGTTCAAGTTTTTTAGTGCCATAAACAATTAGTGTTTTGGAAGCAATTTATAGGCAGGTTTTCCGACCTTCTTATTTCATTTTCTGCAGCGGTTACTTCTGTAATGCAACTCATTTTAGTATTTTCTCATTATATGTTCATGAGATAAGCTATTTTTAGTACTTCAATGTGGAATTGATGTATGTTTTTGTGCTTGGATTTCAGGTGGAGTACAAGGAATTGTTATGTGGGTCCTTTTTATGTTGACATTTTCATGACTTGTTGTAGGGAGTCATATTTTTGGAGTGAGAATTCTTTGAAGGAGAAACAAACCACTCTATTGTCAACAATTTGTTTGTATTCATTTTCCACTGAAATCAATAGAGCAACCTAGCTGTTGGAGCAGGCCCGAAGATGTAGCCCAGGAGGGGTGAACTCCGTCATCAAATGCTGGTTTCTTCTTTTCATGTTTTGTGATTTTGAGTTGCATGTGAATGTGTTATTCTTAAAAGTTCATATGAAAACCAAACTTACCATCTTGAAAAGGTTGTGAAACTTGCTTACCTTTTAAGACAAATTTTGTTTACTTGCAAAGCGTCACAGGACGGTTAGTTTTTAAGAGAAGTTCTCCTCCATTTTCAAATCATCCACATATCACCACACCATAGATTGGGCTGAATCAATCTTTATTTCAGCTAATCACACCCGTGCCATATTTCAAGCATGAATGTGGGACTCACAACAAAAATGGCCAGGGCTTCCTTAGGCTTTACCATATATCCCGCCAATATCGGTCAAGGATTCTTAGGCCTGAAACCCTCATTATACAACCAAACTTTACCATAATCCCGCCAATGGATTCCTAGGCACAAACAAGAAACATACACTACCAAATTTACCATAATCCCACCACATATCGATCTAGGGATCATTAAGCCTATACAAGCATGGATGCCTCTGGATCTCTCCACCTAAATCTTAAGGAATTTGTCCATCTCCACCCTCTGGGATTCACTATATATCCCACCATTCACTAGTCGAGGATTCCTAGGCCCAGCGAGGGTATACACACTCAAGCTTTACCGCAATCCTACCTTCACCATTCCAGGGATTTTTAGGCCTTGTGTTTCTCCCTGAGACCGCCTTTCTCAGTTTCGAAACCATATGACAATCCAGCTCAACGAAATAAGAGAAACCCCATCACACCATGGCTATTTGGAAATGGAAAGGCAAGGCTGAAAACCACCGTCACACCTGGAAAAACCTATGCCAATGACAACAAGAGAACCAAATACACACATGCATGTACCATGCATGCCAAAACTAGTAAGGAAATCACACATGCAACTTGATACCTACAAGTAATCCCGTTGTAGCAGCTTGATCCAATTCTTCATTGCTTGATCTTTGCTTTTCTTTACTTTCTTTGTCATTCCTTTGCTTTCCTTGCTCCAACACCAGAGTGCTCCAAGAATGCTCTAAGTGTGCAAGAGTATGTTAGAGAGGGAATAGAGAGAGAGCTCTAAGCTAAAATTGACAAGAAAGGTTGTGAACTGATCCTCATAAACCTTTTTATCCATGAGACCTCTATTTTCTTTATTTCCCATTATTTTCTTTCATTTTCCTTATCACATGCAACTTGTGACCATTCACCTCTCTTTTCTCCCAATTTCCATTATTTTCATAAATAAAATGCCAATTAATGCCTCTCGCCTTTTCAAGCTTTTGCCAATTTCCTTTAGCCATAATAAACCAAATGAACATTTACACTAAAATGTTTTGCCCAACATTAAACTTAAAATACATGTCCCATGACCTTGATCTTATTTTACCTTTATTAACTTTATTACATGAAATTTCAACCCAAAATTGCGACAAAAAACCAAACACTAATTCACTAAGAGAGTAATTGTGTTGCTATAATCATTGTCATGATAACCCTCTTACACCATCACTCTGCGTCCTGCGTTAAGACAATGCTCTCCTCCCAAAGCTTTAGAGTCCATTTGGCCAAGTAGTTCCACTCTCTTCTGACACTACTCGAATTACCCATGGCCGGAGGAATTAAACTAAAGTCATCCCGACCAGGCCTGGAATTTCAAATTCTTTTTGCCTGTCAAATTAAAATTTGATGACGTTTTTGTATTTTTTTTACCCTTCATTTTATGTTTTAACTAAATATGTGAGTGTCATGGAAAACTCTATTTTAACAATTTTTGTAAATTTATTCCACAACACACAATAAGTCATCAAATGGAGGTTGATAATGATTGTTATTTATAATGATTCTTGTTAGATTGAAACTGCAGATTTGTAGTCTATCAGATTTATGGTGGGACCATTTAAACAATAAAATCTTTGCAAAAAACTTACAATCCATGGACTATAAATAAATTATCTAGTGAGATTATAAAAAAATCATGGACTATAAATAAATCATCTAAATCAAATTTCGCCACTATAATTTCAATGAAAAAAGACAACCAATATGTCACTAACAACCTAAAAAATTACAAGTCACAAAAATGTGCAGAACCATGAACATTAGAGCTGTATAATTCAACGTCAACCACAAGTAGACTTGTAATTCAAGGCCTACCACTATTACAGAAGAAAAGCTCTCGCCAAGGCATGTCTGACTACTCGATGGGGTTGTTGTCTATTGGTAAGTGAGGGAGGCTCCGATACAAAGAGCCCACAATAAATACCCCACCCAATTCAGATAGTCCCCTCTGACAGATGGTGACTAGCCACACACTGCCTCGGAAATAAGATATATGGGGAAAGAACCGGAATAGTTAGCCAGAAATTATAGAGCAAGCAGGGTGAGTGCAGCTGCCCATAAATGGAGAAAATTACCAGAGTATACAGTGCAGATAGATCATACTTGTTACATACTACACACCATCACAACAACAAAGGCAAAAACAGCCCTTGCAGGTCCACCAGAAGTCCCCCCGACGAAATCTAAACTGCAAGCACTGTTGTGTGATATAGAAAGGATTAATTAATTATGAACAGGGCAAATTCCCTCCAGACACCAGACCATAACAACCTTCAAGTGAGGAAGAAAAATAATGGCAGAGAAAGTACTCAATATCCGGATGCATGTGAGGGTCGTTGAGTGGTCCAGAAATGGATAGTAAAAATACGGCATAAAATTTAGATGCATATAACAGTAAGCACCAGAATATGGACAAGCTCAGACCACAAAAACCACTCACAGAATTTAAGGAACATTCCCAAAACAAGGGATAAAAACAATATAGTTGTTAAAAAATCGCCAAAACAATTGCTTCCCAGAGAAATACGCAACAACCTTCAAGGGACCTGTGACATTCGAACATACCACTACTGATAAAAAAAAAAATCCAGTGAGTAATTGACATCCCTGCAGATAGTTACCGGTAGCAGGTTCTGGATCACGTCCAAACAGTGACTATATCGAAACAGCTCATCTAAAACCGTAACAACACAGTAAGGAGCATCCACAAACCAATATAGTATAGTATAGTGTGGGGAAGTTCAAAAACAAACACAAAAATACCATCTGCGGGAAGACATATACCAGTATGGGCCGCGGCCCGCAAGTTGCAATCCAAACGCAAACCAAGCGATGAAATTAATGAAGAATTTATAGCTTTTTTGAATTTGAGAACACTGTAGATAAGATTAACTCTGATGGCACAACGAAATTAAAGGAATTTGTCACAACGTACCCTTGATTTGACAAGAAATGCAGAATTTTACAGTAATGAAACCCGAGGCACTTAATTTCAGTAAACAAGGCACTTAATTTTAGTAAACGTGGCCGAATTGAGGATAAAGGCCGAAAAGGAAAGACAATTGATTTGGAGAATGCATCGTATACTGCAGGCTGGTATGGAACCAACAAAGATAAGTATATGTTCAAAGGATGGCTACGAAATATAATATATCACACTAGGAATTAAGCCATATGACTCAACCTAGTACTTACTGAGACTTCAAGAGATAGGCTCAGAGTCCCATTACAGATATTATAGATTTTTACTTTTTCTCTATGAAAGTAGACGTCAAAACGACAAGTTGGAAAGATATACCACACGTCTAACCTGACGTGGAAGATTTTCTCACTGCCGTTCTGAAATCAAAAATACTTTTTGTGGGACATCAAATTCCAGGGCTGATCCCGACATCAAGAGGTGATATCATTAACCATCGTTGAAGGTACCAAACCATCAGTGTGACCTGGGCTCGCTTGATGTGACTATTTAATAGACTGTATGCTCCACACGTCGGAGTAATTACTCTTGCTATTTGTTGTTAAAAAAATCGAACATGGGATTGCACTTTACAGGGTTAATTAAATAATATCATTTTTTGGAAATAGTTACGAATTAGGTATTTACTGCGTCAAAATAACTCTTAAAACTGATATTTAACTTCAATAATTACCATGTACGATACCTAACTTGGAAATTTAAATTTTAATACTTAAAATTTAATATAAATTATTTTAATTACGTCGTAAGGTGTTTCCCTCTGAAATCAACTTCCCTCATTGCCTACCTGTCATTTTGTGCACCACACGATTAGATGTTAGATGATTAAACAAATTTCAATCGTTAGATCAATGGTAAGGGGAAGAGACACGGGCGGAATGGAAATGGGACAGGCATTTTATAGCAATTTAATTTAAGCCCTCAAATCTGACTGGCAAACACTCTCAGAACTACTATTACATTATATCCTCGCTCTCACAGATTCATTTGCTTGGCAGTCATGGAGGCATCTGTTTGGGGGATATGACCCTTGCACTGAAAAATATTCCAAAATTTACTTCAATCTACCTGAGGTACAAAAGGCTCTTCATGCCAATGTTACAGGAATTCCTTATGAATGGACGACTTGCAGGTTTGTAGTCGTATTGTGTCTCTGATCTTGTCCTCTTGCTTTTCCATTATTTGTAATAGCGTTCATTCACTAATCTGGTCTGTTTGCTTTCCTATATACATTGATACAGTTGATGAAAATTGGGGAGACTCTCCTAGATCTGTGTTATCAATTTACCGAGAGCTTATAAAAGCTGGACTACGCATTTGGATGTTCAGGTCACCACTCACTATGCATGTCATTTCTTTAATCAAAACATGGCACAGGAAACTTCTTGTTGGTATTTTTGCTTTTGTCTTCTATCACGAGTCTGCTCAGAAAGACTAATCTTGTTGTTTGTTGGTTTGCAGTGGAGATACTGATGCAGTGATTCCTGTAACCTCTACCAGAAATTCTATAAATGCGCTTA
Organism: Pinus taeda; assembly: GCA_000404065.3. NCBI lineage: Eukaryota > Viridiplantae > Streptophyta > Pinopsida > Pinales > Pinaceae > Pinus > Pinus taeda. The sequence goes on along the minus strand of APFE030953190.1, from coordinate 8,928 downwards.
AGCTTCGCACGGTTACTCACTGGCATCCTTGGTATAACAATGGGCAGGTGAGTCATCTTTCTCTTATCTCTAAGGGCATGAAAATGCAATGGCTGCCTGTAGGGCAATGCATTTGTTATGATGCTCACCATTGTTCTATTTCTAGTAGGCATGAGAAATAGAAATTGGCAACGTTCAATGATGGTAGAGATAACTCTCGAATTTCAACAGAATCTTTGCTCGTATCAGTATGAATGTTGACAGTTGTCTGTGATGCCCAGGTCATTTGCTTGGTAGTCATGGAGGCATTTGTTTGGGGGATATGACCCTTGCATTGAAAAATATTCCAAAATTTACTTCAATCTACCTGAGGTACAAAAGGCTCTTCATGCCAATGTTACATGAATTCCTTATGAATGGATGACTTGCAGGTTTGTAGTCGTATTGTGTCTCTGATCTTGTCCTGCTGCTTTTCCATTATCTGTAATCGCGTTCATTCACTAATCTGGTCTATTTGCTTTCCTATATACAGTGATACAATTGGTGAAAATTGGGGAGACTCTCCTAGATCTGTGCTATCAATTTACCGAGAGCTTATAAAAGCTGGACTACGCATTTGGATGTTCAGGTCACCACTCACTATGCATGTCATTTCTTTAATCATAACATGGCATGGGAAACTTCTTGTTGGTATTTTTGCTTTTGTCTTCTATCATGAGTCTGCTCAGAAAGACTAATCTTGTTGTTTGTTGGTTTGCAATGGAGATACTGATGCAGTGATTCCTGTAACCTATACCAGAAATTCTATAAATGCGCTTAAGCTTCACACGGTTACTCACTGGCATCCTTGGTATAACAATGGGCAGGTGAGTCATCTTTCTCTTATCTCTAAGGGCATGAAAATGCAACGGCTACCTGTAAGGAAATGCATTTGTTATGATGCTCACCATTGTTCTATTTCTAGTAGGCATGAGAAATAGAAATTGGCAACGTTCAATGATGGTAGAGATAACTCTCGATTTTCAAAATAATCTTTGCTCGTATCAGTATGAATGTTGACAGATGTCTGTGATGCCCAGGTCATTTGCTTGGCAGTCATGGAGGCATTTGTTTGGGGGATATGACCCTTGCACTGAAAAATATTCCAAAATTTACTTCAATCTACCTGAGGTACAAAAGGCTCTTCACGCCAATGTTATAGAAATTCCTTATGAATGGACGACTTGCAGGTTTGTAGTCGTATTGTGTCTCTGATCTTGTCCTGCTGCTTTTCCATTATCTGTAATAGCGTTCATTCACTAATCTGGTTTGTTTTCTTTCCTATATACAGTGATACAGTTGGTGAAAATTGGGGAGACTCTCCTAGATCTGTGCTATCAATTTACCGAGAGCTTATAAAAGCTGGACTACGCATTTGGATGTTCAGGTCACCACTCACTATGCATGTCATTTCTTTAATCAGAACATGGCACAGGAAACTTCTTGTTCGTATTTTTGCTTTTGTCTTCTATCATGAGTCTGCTTAGAAAGACTAATCTTGTTGTTTGTTGGTTTGCAGTGGAGATACTGATGCAGTGATTCTTGTAACCTCTACCAGAAATTCTATAAATGCGCTTAAGCTTCGCACGGTTACTCACTGGCATCCTTGGTATAACAATGGGTAGGTGAGTCATCTTTCTCTTATCTCTAAGGGCATGAAAATGCAATGGCTGCCTGTAGGGCAATGCTTTTGTTATGATGCTCACCATTGTTCTATTTCTAGTAGGCATGAGAAATAGAAATTGGCAATGTTCAATGATGGTAGAGATAACTCTCGAATTTCAACAGAATCTTTACTCATATCGGTATGAATGTTGACAGTTGTCTATGATGCCCAGGTGGGAGGATGGACTCAAGTATACGAAGGGCTGACATTTGTAACAATCAGAGGAGCAGGCCATGAGGTTCCATTGCATGAACCTGAAAAGGCCTTCATACTCTTCAAGTCCTTCTTGGAAGGAAAACCGATGCCAGTCTCCACAAACCTTGTAGATACTTTATAGTGATTGTAAAAGCCAGAGGAGATTTTAGCACCTTTTTATAAATTCATTTCATTCATATCTTACGTGGGATCAAGGTTCTGGTAGAAAAACAACAATTCAACATTGAATATGTCATCCAAATTATGAATTGCCCATGATGTAGAAGTCTAGGATTGATTTGGTATCTTTGTTATTATTACTTTGTATATTGAAATGGTCATACAGAAACAGTGATATCATATGTAAATATTCAATGCAAGGAGACCATGCATTTGTAAACAGCATATGGACTACTCGGCTCATGACAATCTTGATGACTAAGTTCTTTCATTTCTGAATTTTAAAGGTTGGTTGAAAATAAATATTTTATGATAAAGTATGTTGTAGTATATGTGGTTTCACTGGAAAGTCAGGACGGTAGTAGTCTGAATCTTCTCCATATATTACATAGTATGAGCGCAATCCAATACCCAATTCCTCTAACAAAAAAATCCTATCACCTATTTCTAAATTCATTTCATTCCTATAATACAAAGAGGGAAACAACAATTAAGCATGGAATATATCATCCAAATTATGCATTATCCATGACGTAGAAGTTCAAGATTGATTTGGTATCTTTGTTATTATGCCATAAGGCGTTTCCCTCTGAAATCAACTTCCCTCATAGCCTACCTGTCATTTTGTGCACCACACGATTAGATCTTAGACGATTAAACAAATTTCAATCGTTAGATCAATGGCAAGGGGAAGAGACACGGGCGGAATGGAAACGGGACAGGCATTTTATAGCAATTTAATTTAAGCCCTCAAATCTGACTGGCAAACACTCTCAGAACTACTATTACATTATATCCTCGCTCTCACATATTCATTTGCTTGGCAGTCATGGAGGCATCTGTTTGGGGGATATGACCCTTGCACTGAAAAATATTCCAAAATTTACTTCAATCTACCTGAGGTACAAAAGGCTCTTCACGCCAATATTACAGGAATTCCTTATGAATGGACGACTTGCAGGTTTGTAGTCGTATTGTGTCTTTGATCTTGTCCTACTGCTTTTCCATTATCTGTAATAGCGTTCATTCACTAATCTGGTATGTTTGCTTTCCTATATACAGTGATACAGTTGGTGAAAATTGGGGAGACTCTCCTAGATCTGTGCTATCAATTTACCGAGAGCTTATAAAAGCTGGACTACGCATTTGGATGTTCAGGTCACCACTCACTATGCATGTCATTCCTTTAATCAAAACATGGCACAGGAAACTTCTTGTTGGTATTTTTGCTTTTGTCTTCTATCATGAGTCTGCTTAGAAAGACTAATCTTGTTGTTTGTTGGTTTGCAGTGGAGATACTGATGCATTGATTCCTGTAACCTCTACCAGAAATTCTATAAATGCGCTTAAGTTTCGCACGGTTACTCACTGGCATCCTTGGTATAACAATGGGCAGGTGAGTCATCTTTCTCTTATCTCTAAGGGCATGAAAATGCAATGGCTGCCTGTAGGGCAATGCATTTGTTATGATGCTCGCCATTGTTCTATTTCTAGTAGGCATGAGAAATAGAAATTGGCAACGTTCAATGATGGTAGAGATAACTCTCGAATTTCAATAGAATCTTTGCTCGTATCAGTATGAATGTTGACAGTTGTCTGTGATGCCTAGGTGGGAGGATGGACTCAAGTATACGAAGGGCTGACATTTGTAACAATCAGAGGAGCAGGCCATGAGGTTCCATTGCATGAACTTGAAAAGGCCTTCATACTCTTCAAGTCCTTCTTAGAAGGAAAACCGATGCTAGTCTCCAAAAACCTTGTAGATACTTTATAGTGATTGTTAAATCCAGAGGAGATTTTAGCACCTTTTTCTAAATTCATTTCATTCATATCTTATGTGGGATCAAAGTTCTGGTAGAAAAACAACAATTCAGCATTGAATATGTCATCCAAATTATGAATTGCCCATGATGTAGAAGTCCAGGATTGATTTGGTATCTTTGTTATTATTACTTTGTATATTGAAATGGTCATACAGCAACAGTGATATCATATGTAAATATTCAATGCAAGGAGACCATGCATTTGTAAATAGCATATGGACTACTCGGCTCATGACAATCTTGATGACTAAGTTCTTTCATTTCTGAATTTTAAAGGTTGGTTGAAAATAAATATTTTATGATAAAGTATGTTGTAGTATATGTGGTTTCACTGGAAAGTCAGGACGGTAGTAGTCTAAATCTTCTCCATATATTACATAGTATGAGCGCAATCCAATACCCAATTCCTCTAACAAAAAAATCATATCACCTATTTCTAAATTCATTTCATTCCTATAATACAAAGAGGGAAACAACAATTAAGCATGGAATATATCATCCAAATTATGCATTATCCACGACGTAGAAGTTCAAGATTGATTTGGTATCTTTGTTATTACGCCGTAAGGCGTTTCCCTCTGAAATCAACTTCCCTCATTGCCTACCTATCATTTTGTGCACCACACGATTAGATGTTAGATGATTAAACAAATTTCAAGCGTTAGATCAATGGCAAGGGGAAGAGACACGGGCGGAATGGAAACGGGACATGCATTTTATGTTATGGCATTCGCACCATGGAGTTCGTTCCACATGGGATTCGCTGGCAACATGGATATAGAACCTGGAAGATGTCGGACAATAGACAGTAAGAAATGGCATTGCTCACTCAACGATTAGAGCCTGCAAACTCATCTATGTTATCAGTGATAAACGTTGGAGTTCGGCATTTGACTGATTCGGAAAAAAAAAGGCCGAATTATCGTTACAAAGAGTCGAGGAACAACCAAAGTGGTTGCAGGGTTAGCGTAGCAGGCAAGTCAAATATTGGATGTGAGGCAAGTGTCTGGATTGTTGAGAATATAATGTCTTTGTGGGTGCAATGTGGATTTGGGGATGGAGCATGTAAAATTAGGGTTTCCCTCATCCATGACCTTGCCCTGCCATGGAGTATTGGCATCAATTTTTGGTATCAGAGTGTGGATTATAGATATGTGAGGAATGATTTCTTGTAAATCTATGTGTATTTTTTACTCGTTGAAAAGCATCAAGTCGTTTTGGAAATTGCAGCCAATGAATGTTGTTGGAGGAACATATTGCTATTGGAGGAGACATTGTTTACTGTGAATAGAACAAAGTTTCTGTGGAATGGATGGCAGGAATCAATCTACATTAAATTCACTAGTAGAGAACGGGGATCCGGTTCGACGCTGGCAAAGGATAATCTCACAAATTTTCATTGACCAAAACTTAAAACAGAGACATTGATTCAACAATATATCTTCACAGTTTTTGACAGAGGTATGTTCGGTGTTCTTGTGTTATCTAATATTAAGGTTGTTTTCAGAGATTAGGCTTTCACCTTAGGCTTTCAGAGATTAGGCCTTCACCTGTGTAAGGGGCATTTAGGAACATGAAAAGAACTAAAAGAATTGTTCTCTGCTATTTTAATTTTCAGTTGTAGATATGTCATCTCTTCATGGATTTTGTGATTGATGATATCAGGTTATAGATAGTTTGTGTGCTATGGTGGGTATATGTTTTCACAGTTGCATTCTCCTCTGTAGATTGTTGGATGAATTTGTTATTGCATATGTTACAGATTGAATCTTCTTGTTTGGGCTTTTGGACGAGTTTTTAATATTTATCTGATGTGTAATGAGTTTTGAACCCTAACACCCAACTTAATATAATACAGTAACCTATTTTAGCATGGCCCCCAACTCAGCATTAACACAATAAAATAATTCATTTTAACATGGATCCCCAACTCTGTATTAATAGGGGTAACGTCGGGGTTCCAAGTTTGCATCAACATGATACAGTAACCCACTATAAAATGGGAAGGGCTGGAACTTTGATCACTTGCCTTCATCTATATATGGCTTAAGCTGAATCATATATTGTTTGTTGTATATTAAGCACAGAACATGTTCTCACCCCAGTTTGGGCATAAGAAAAGACAGTTTTAAACCCTCTAGATATGAGCAGGGCCTGAAGTTTGGCAGGCTCAAGATCTTACATATTTCAAGGTCCCAACTAGATAGATATGGGAGATTGTGTAATTTGTTCCCTTATAAAATATTTTTAGAAAATGTAAACATGATACCTTTCATTTTTAGTTGTAAAATTTGTAGATTCCTGATATTTAGTTATGTGAGACATGATTATACACAGCTTACAATAGATATTGATGTCAGACGAAAAGTAGTTGTGTTTTCTCCCCATGCAAATTTAGTTGCGTTCTCTCCCATGCAAATTTTTAATTTTTTTCATGTTCTGTATTAATTATTTTTCAATTCTGGTTCAAAATTGGGCTGGATGAATGAAAATTAAAAGGGAAAATGTGTTCCAGCATGAAATTTTACTTATTTTCTTCAAGGATTTGATGTATAACCTTGAGTGGTTTTTTCCCACTGAAATTTGCTTGGACATATTTTTTTGATTCATTGCCATATTTCGGACTCTTTGATCAAACCATTTAATATTGCAATTTCTGATATCTTTGTTTCATAGAAATCTTTAATCTTGTGGCTCGGGGCTGTAGTTTTCATTGATTTTGATTCTTTGCCATATTTCTGACTGTTTGATTAAACCATTTACTATTGCAATTTCTTATATCTTTGTTTCATAGAAATGTTTAATCTTGTGGGTCGGGAGTAGCTGTAGTTTTCATTGATTTAAACACTGAAAGCATAGTTCTGTAGTGCTTTTATAATATTCCATTTGGTAAGGGTTAGTTTAATCCAGTCAAATCTTTTATGTTTTGGTGTTTTTTTTGTTATATTTTTTTGTTTAATTCATTGAAATTTAATAAGAAAGAATTAGAATCACAAGTTTGAGTTGTAAAATCTACATAATCTAAATCTGCATAATCCAAAGGTGTGAGTAGAAGGAATTTTCATAGTACTAATCTATTTATCTATTCAAAAAAAATATTTTAAATAATACAAAATCATAATCTTACCGAAAATTATAACCCCAAATAAAAAAATCCAAAACACAAAATAATTAAATTGCACTTAATTAAAATGATTTTCAAACCTGTGTACAATGTTAACAGAGTTAGGGATTGTTCCTTAATCTTATTTTTGAAGGAAAAAGGTCTTTAAACCTTTGTGCAATGTTAACACAATTCGGTTTTGTAGATCCTGATTCCTTAGGCCTCTATGTCAAAGTAAATTTGTCTGTAGTGTAAACAGAGAAGGCTCATATATAGGGTCATTTTATATATAGGGATTATCCACTGCACTTCATGCCTTCCTGCTAGCTGTAGTACCAGTACGAGCCTTGAGAATGATCTGTCACGCATGAGATGTTGTCCTCTGACAGCAGAATCAATGTAAACACGGTTTTTATGGTATGCAAAATGATACAAGAGTCTCACTGGTTCACGGGCAATCCTCACAACCAAAACAAAATTTGCTTCCAGTTAAGATATTGATAGATTCTTCACTGATCTTAACTGAGCTCAGAATTTATGTTGTGATCAGGATTTAGTTATAGAGATCATACCCTGTATAGAATTCTGGTTTTGTAAAACACTTCCAGGGCTTGCATCACATTTTGTATTGGATTACATTCTGTCAACAATTGTGATTTGTAAACTTTACTGTTCGGTTGGCAATTCACATGTCTGATAATCATTACCATGGAGGAAGATAAATAGTCTAGGATTCATGCCGGGACCTCTCAAGGGAATAATATCAACTCCAACACTTTGTATTACTGATAGTCACTAGACTCTGATAACCATTACCTTGGAAAAAGAGAACAGTCTAGGATTCATGTTGGGACCTCATAAAGGAATAAGTCATTGAAGTGGAGGTTGGATTCACAATCACCGCATGGTACCTTCGTAAACAATGCCTAAGTTAATTTGGGCTGCCAGGACTTGTAATACATTTTTATTTGGGAATTGAAATGGGTCAACATGGAATCAAAGTTTGAATCACTGATTCACATTTGTTGGAGAATGATAATATAGAAGTCAAACTGCCAACCACCACTGGAAGCTCATAAATAGCATCGAAGGTGTTTTGTCTGGAGGATTAATAGAAGTCAAACTGCCAACCAACACTGGAAGCTCATGTATTGCATCAAAGGTGGCTTATTTAACTGTTGAATGTCTTCTTAACATTCCAAAGTTTTCTACAATTTCAATAGTTCCTAAAGTATAGTTTGCCATAAATTAGAAAGGAAACATGTCTTACTGGCTCTTGGGCATATGTTCTGTAGTGGCATTATGGCATCGTCTATGTTGTTCAAGTTTCTGCTGTGTAAATAATTGACTTGCTTCCAGATTTTTTGTGCATTGACTATTGTAGCCTATAGATGTACCATAAAACAAGTTACAACAAATATAAAGCAGAAGAGTGTTTTTCCTTCACACAGCTGCTATGTAAACATCCAGCCAAAAAAACCATGCCAAGCCCCAGACAGCCATACAAGTTGAAAAAGAAAGAGGGCTTTTTGATAACACAGTCACAGTAAAGCTCAAGGAAAAAAATACTACCATATATTTCTAGATTTTCAGTCAATACATGGTAATATAAAATTCAGGCTTCAACAAATAATTTGGGCCTTGGATTTCAGACAATACACTCTAAGCTTATTTATCCAACTTCGTTTTTTTCTTGAATCAGGTGGCAGTAACACTAAGCTACATTGAGTTAACAACAACAAAATTTTACATTGAATAACTCTCATTCCAAGTTAGCCCAAGGCCTTGTGCAGCGATTATCCCCGAATTACCCCTTTCTAACAAGAGGCAAACAAATAATCATGTTTATCAAGGATAGCAAATGTAGGAAATACATCAACTAAAAAATGCAAGATAAATATAATGAATGTTAGATTTTTTGTTAATCTTCACATATCCTCTGG
>APFE030953181.1:17670-31764 GCA_000404065.3 Pinus taeda | reverse complement strand
AAAAAAAAAAAAAAAAAAAAAAAAAAAAAAAAAAAAAAAAAAAAAAAAAAAAAAAAAAAAAAAAAAAAAAAAATGACTTTCTGCCCACTTTTTGAGTTGCAGAAAGTGACATTGGGAGAAATGGTTTTTAAGGGGGCAAAACAACTCCAAATTCAGAAATTCCACTTGGGATGGAAAGTAGACAGACCAAGCTTTCCAATGAGCCATCTTGCACCTGATTTGGACCACTGGAACCCACTCAAAAGTTGCTGGAAAGGTGCACGGATGTGAGAGCCAGGGGGCGCGGATGTGAGAGCTAACTTTGCCGAAATTGATTTTTTTGGTCAAAAAACACTGTTTGGACTATGGTTGATTATTTTTACTTGTAGATGATGGATAAATGTAATATTTTCATGGCACTTTGATAGATTTTACCTCTCTTTACTCTTCTAGAAACTTCCTTGATGTAAAAAGTGAATAATTAATGCATGAATCAGTTAGCTAAGTAATAGAGGCAAGTTGTTGAGCTGCCTATTATCTAGTGCTTAGTTTGGAATTAGTTCAAACTGCTCCTAGAGGGATGAGCTCGACCCCTAGAGGCAAGGGAAGAGGTTAGCTTGCCTATATTATGTGTTTTCTTAGTCATTTTGAGAGGTTGGAAGGTTGGACTCTTGTGGGAGAAAGTTTTATTGTATATTGTACATCTATCTTTGCAATTTCAAGAGGAAGAAGGCCAGGGTTTTGCAGACATCCTTGTGGATTCTTGTGGATTGTAGTGTTGATGGTGTGTTCTCTACATGTTTTTGTAAGTTTGTTTATGTATTCTACATCTCTCTTTTGCTTCTATTTGGACAGATGAAGTGGTAAAGTTTGAATACATGCTTTGACATGCTCAGCTTTTTAGTTTGTTCCAAATTTATGTTTTCTGCTATCTAGAGAGGATTCAAATGGTTATTTTCCCTCTTTAGATCCTTCTCTATCATCCCTGATCATCCATCTCAGATTAAGGCATCAGCGCTCACTCCTACCTTGCCCCAAAGATCCCCCTGCAAAAACTGTGCTCAATCCCCGCACCCTGAATTGCACTCCCTCCAATTGCCACCAAAAAACCAAAAATCTTAAATCAACCCCCCTTATCAATTTACTAGCCTAAAATATTTATTCTTAATTGGTCAGCTTATCATATTGAAAGATCTACCGAATCTGACCCGAGAGAGCCTTCTCATACCTCGTAGGGCTAGCTACGAGGTGAAATGGTTTGATGTAGCCTTGAGAGTTTGTCTATCTCAGCCTAGGTGAATTCCAAGCGCTAACAGGTGTGATGCAACGTTGTAATCTTAAATCATAGATGCGAAAATGCTAAGGCTTTAATGAATGAAATCTGCATGACTGCATGGAGAGAATACACCAAAAAGGTGATGTAATCTGGCCTTATGCATGACTGTTGCATTTGTTTGAAGAGTTGAAGAGTTGAAGAGCTTCTATTCCAATCGTGTTATTATGCTAAAATAGCTTGCTTCCTTGAATTTATATTAAATTTAATGCATAGCCTTGAATTTATATTAAATTTAATTCATAGCCCTATTTTTAAATTTACACAACTCCCAGATATTAGCATTATGTAAAATTTGCGACCTCTCTTGACTTGTCTCTTTTAAGTAGAGATTTACCATTTTGATCAACAACAATTTTGGATCTATCAATGCCTTCGCTACAATATGTCAGAGTTCATTCTACCACATTCTACAAGGGTACTTTCCAGAGATCAATGAAGTCATATATCACAATATTTTATTATGTTACCCCAGCTATCAACCCTTTGTAATCCAAATCTTTCTTGTGTTGAATGAATGAAATCATAAAAAAACACCATTTCAGAAATTGCATAACAAATGGTCAGCTTTATTGAGTTGTGAAATTTGCTATTTTTCCTTGTGGAACTCATTTCCGATATCAACCAACTTCAGAAGAAGATTTATTTGCATGACTTTTAAAGAACGACATTCATTGTTTACATTATATTTTAAAATGTCTTCTTCGTCTGGAATTTTGTAGTGTGCTCCAAACTTTTTTCCAGTCGAAAAAGCAGAATTGCATTTATATAAGAAATATAAACAAAACCAGAATGTACAGAGATTTTGATCTCGAAGTAGGATGGTAGATGTGGTATTGTGAATGGTGGCATAGATCTGTTGGGTGGCTCCTCTTGTGGGAGAGGTATTGAGGACCTTGTAGTTTAGGTTAGATCTTATAATCAGATCACCATCCAGATCATACTGAACATAAAAAAGAACCAAATCGAACCACATAGAGCATATGGACAAGATCAGAAGCCATACAGACAGACTATCCAGCTGCCAGCTCAGAGAGAGACTCTGAACTGGATGAAAATGAGAGACATAGCCACAAAGATGGCGATAACCGGAAACCAAAACCATTGAGGCCCATTGTAATCTACACATGTTGTGATCTGCCTCAAATCCAAAAAACATATATGAGCAGGCCCTGCAAACATTTGAACAGAAGCACAAAAACCATAAAGAAACCAAAGCATCTGCCATAAGGACGTTAGCAAGCAAAAAAAAAAAGATCAGAAGTCAAGAGGGGAGAAATCCTGAATGGAGAAGACTTCGTCCTCAAAAAGAACCTGTAAAGACCACAAGCCTGGATCCAACCTGAGACCATTTTTAGACAGCTCATCTGCAACCAGATTGAGGTCCCTCTTGATATGAAGAATAGACACCCCTATAGACATGTTCCATAGAAACATAATCCTCTCCATCCAACCAGAGAGCTGCGGATTTCTGATGCAACTATTACCACAAATACCATCCACCAGGACCTTGGAATCCCCAAAGATGGAGACATCCTGAAGATCGAGAAAAAATAGAACTGAAGAAGGCCCGCAAGGGCCATAGCTTCCGCCTTAGAATTTGAACCCCTGCCACCATTCCAGGACAGAAGAAAGTGACATACTTCATTGACCACAATACAAACCCCACACCCGCAAAGGCCCTCCTGCTCAGCCCCATCAAAAAAAGCTCTCGGATAGACAGACAAATCCGGCTAAGACAAACTATCATTCAAGACAGGGCCTTTTGAAGATCGAGACGGGATTGATTCATAAATGGAAGCAATGGAAAATAAAATTTCCTGAAACTGAAAGGCCCTCTCATCGAAAACAGCTTTATTGTGCCAAAGCCAAATGCACCAAAGCGTAATAATAAAGATTTCTCTCCAGGCCTTCTTTTGGGAGCAGCACCAGAAGAAAGCCTCACCCACCGAGGACAGAGAAGGATGCAGGATACCGTGGTCATGTTCCAGACTCCGCCACAACGGCTGTGTCATTTTGCATGCAAAGAAAAGATGGAAGTTGGATTCATCCTCAGCCCAGCAAAGAAAACAAACACCCGGACCCTACCACCCACGCCTCTTCAAATTATCCCAAGAGAGATTCATGTTGTGGAAGGCCAACCACACAAACAGGGACATTTTTAAAGGACAACCCGAATTCCATAAAATGGGCGGAAATGATGGCTCGAGCCGCGAAGGAACCATGCCAATCAAATCTTTATATACATCCTTTACTTGGACCTCATACAATGTATTTGAATTCTTCTAGATTAAAACATCATGCTCCCTTGATCGGAAGAAACCACAGTTCTTGAGGCGAATTTTAATGCAGTTCCATAGAGAAGCTATATGCGCAGGCATGCGCAAATGATCGGCATCCTTCCAAATGGGGAAAGGGCCATTCCATTCAGCAATAAGACTTCCCCAGAAAAAGATGCCAACTCTGTGGAAAAAGTATAGCAATGGCTCTTGAATTTCAATTTTTTCTGATCCACTCATGAAGGAGTCGATTCCAATAAGAAGATTTTCACCTGTTTGAAATTGCCAAACGAGACTTTCAAGAAAAAAATTTCCAATCTTTTGCATGCTACGCCAGATCGGAGAGCCCCCAGACGACCCCAGATGCTTCCTTCTTAACCAATATACCAGACACTTCCTTTTTAAATACTTAAACTGGATAATATTACTCCACGGGCCATTCCAAAACACGCCTCTCCACAACGAATTACAAAGTAAAGCCTTGCCGAAGGACCTCAGATCCAAGAGACCCCAACCACCGAGGCTCTTAGGCTTGGAAATGTTGGAAAGAGAGGACAGATGGTATTTTTTCCTCCCCTCCTGGTGTCCCCAAATAAAACTGGTTGTCAATCTATTCATTGTTGAAATAATGCTGACCGAAAAGGAGAATAAATGAGCCCAATATACCATCATCTGATTTAGAACTGCCTGAGCAAGGATCACCCTGCCACCAAGGGAAAGAAATCTAAACTGCCAACCAGATATCCTCTTATGAAACTTATCTAGAATCCATCCCCAGTCTGCCTTTTTGTACCCCATGGCTTTCAGCTAAAAACCCAAGTACTTCAACCCACCCGCAATAGGAAGGGCTTTGATTCCAAACTTCGCTGACAACCAGTCAATCAAATCCAAATCCGAGTCATTGTGGAAAAAAGCAGACTTATCAAGATTGATATTGAGACCGTAGCTTTTTGAAAATTCACCAAAATATCAAAATAGCACGACCAAGAAACTTTGCATAACATTCCAAAAATAATGATATCGTCAACAAATAGGTTATGAGATATCGAAATACTTCTGCGAAGCATAAGAGGACTAATTTTGGCTTCTTCAACAGCTTTATTAATGTGGAGACTAAGGGTATTCATTACCAAAATGAATAACAGAGGCGATAAAGGGCATCCTTGACGAAGCCCTCTGGATGCAACAAAAAAAGGGGACGGGATTCCATTTATAATCACCGAGAAATTCATTAGCTCGACGCACGCCATAATCCAATTTGTCATACCAGATTTTAAGCCAATCTTAACCAAAAGGCACCCGAGAAAACCCCAGTCGAGGCAATCGTATGCCTTCTGGAGATCAATCTTAAGAATTGTTGCATCCCGCTTCTCTTTCAGAATAGAATAAAGACCTTCCTGTGTACTTGCCACTGCATCCTGAATGTTCCTCCCACTTAAGAAAGCATGCTTCTCTAAAGAAATATGCTCTGATAGAAAGACTTTAATCCTTTCTGCAATTATTTTTGCAACGATCTTATAAGAAATATTGCATAACGAGATCGACCGAAAATCCGAAAAAGACTCAGCATCATCTTTCTTTGGCATGAGCACAATATTGGTGGAAGCCATCTTTGAATTCATACTGCTCATTCTTCTTGTAGCCTCAACCATATTTAACATATCCCCTTTGAGCAAATCGAAGAAGTGTATAAAAAACTCTATTGACCAGCCGTCAGGGCCTGGACATTTATCAGCTTTGAAAGCCTTCATAACCCCAAGAAATTCTTCCTCTGTGATTTTTTGGAATATTTTAACATTTGCATCCTCATCGAACATTTCTGGGAATATTTCAATACCCCACAAGATATCATTGAAGTTATTGATTTCCGACCTTTGAAATTGCTTCCCAAAGAAGCTTACTGCTTCATTTGTAATATCATGTTGGGAGACAATAAACTGACCGTTGTCTTTTTTGATCTTCCATATGGCATTTTTTTCCCTCCTAGCATTTGCAACTTTGTGAAAAAACTTTGAATTCTTGTCCCCATCTTTTATCCAAGTCATCCTACTTTTTAGCCGCCAGAATGATTCATCTTGTTCCATGATTTTAATTTTCTTTTTTTGCAATTCTTTTATAAGACATCGCGACTCCAACGTCAGCCTATGAGAAGTAAGGACTTCTGATGCCACATCTAAAGCCCTCTGAATATTCCTTAATTCTTCCCTATTTGATTGCCTTTTTTCATATTGCCATTTTTTCACAATCCGCCTCATATAATCCATTTTGTCCCTGAAGGTCATCAGGAGTGTAGAGACATCTTTTTTTCTTATCAATTTGGTCCAAGCTTTGTTAATGAGCTCATTAAAGCCCGGATCCTCCAAGTGCGAGCTATTGAACTTGAAAGAGTATCCCTTTCTGACACTACTATGACTCCAGCCAAGCTTGATCGGCCTGTGATCCGAGATAAAAAAATATTTTCTATTGAGGAGAAAGGCATACCCATATAGTCGATCACACTGGCATGAATTAGGAACCTGTCCAATCTCTTTGCCACATAAGCTTCATTATTCCTTCCATTATCCCAAGTCGGTCTCATTTTTGAGGGGTAAACATCCACATAATTTCTTTTAAGAAATTCGTTTTTCAGTCTATCTGCTATGGGGTCTTTTTTCCTTTTGCATCCCCATACCTCATCCATGCTCAAGGTAAGATTTAAATCACCTGCAATCAGAATATTTTCCACATCAAAAAGGTCGGACTCCAATATTTTTTCCCAAAAGACCAGTCTGTCCCTGTATGGCGCATACATATTGAGAATATTTATGGGAGAATTATGTCCTCTCAGAGTGGCAGAAATAAGAATCCCAGCCAGACATCTATATGGTTTCGCCTTGATCCAAGAAGGATCCCAGAGAATAGCCAACTCACCCGAGAGACCCTGAGCTTCAGTGGCAAATATATGCCATGAAGGAAACATCTTCCTAAAATAGGAAACAACAACAAGGGCATCGTGCATTTTCTCCTGAATTAAAATGATTTTCGGATTTTCAGAAAGGAAAAAAAAAATTAAAGCCAGAAATTTTGGATCCGCCCCCAAGCCTCTAATATTCATGGAGATTACAAAAATCATTTTGGAGAGATATCGGCCTTGCATGCTCTAAGAGGCTTGTCTTCAGACATGTCAATTATTGGAACATCAACCAACGACAAATTACGGATCCCTCGACCCTCCCCCCGCCCTCTGAAATGCCTGCTTCCCCCTTTTGATTTCCTTCTCACCATGATATTCTTGGCAGACGATGGACTAATATGAGGAGACAATCGATCACGAGGCTTATGGACTGTGAGCTCAGAAAGCTGGAGCAATTTATTGCGCAGCAAGAAATCTAGATCACTTCCTACCGAGTTCGTAGGCGAAGAGGTAGGCGAATTAACAGGTGTAGGCGAGATCATAATTTCTTTGCCTGTCAATTGATTCTGAAGATGAGATGAGGTGTAATGAAAACGGTTTACAATATCCGGGCCAGAACGAGGAGGGGGATACAGACTAGGGCAAGGGATCTCATGGTCCAAGGCAAGCTCCAAAGGAGGATTAGGCGGAAAGGAAGGTTCCAGAAAACGACGGATGACAGGGGAGTCGCGGTCCGACGCAGTCTCCAAAGGGGGCATGGACGAAGAAATAGGCTCCAGCAAAGAACGGTTGGCAGGCCGGGCAATCTGCAATACAGAGCCTGAGGGGCGAGGCGAAGAAACATGAGACGGAGCCGAGAGAGCAATTGGATCCGGCACAGGAAGGGAAACAGGACAATCGCGGAGCTGACCAGGATCTGAGGGTGGGGGCGGCTCCTTCAGAAGGGGGGATGAACGGGCTCCAATCTCTTCAAACTCTTTTACTACCCCATTCATAATCGGAGAAAAAGACCCTGAATCCCCATCAGAGGATAGACTGCTGGCGCCTTTTGTAATATATTTATGATGACCAAACTGATTCCTGATGATGGGCAAACGTCTTGGACAGGATTTGATAAGATGTCCAGTGCGGTGGCAACCAGAACATCTGAAGTGGATCCCCCAAAAATCGAGCCTTTGCCTGATTTTTGATTCCCTCCAAGATATATCAATATAAGTCGAAAAACCTCCCTGAAAGACTTATCAATCAAAATCCAAGCTACTCTTTTGTCTCTTTCCCCTAACACCCACGGATCTACATAAACACATCGTCCAATAGTATTGCCAATTTTTGCCAGTGTTTCTTTTGACCACGGATCTAAAGGCAACCCGGGTAGCTTTGCCCAGATTAAGTTATTAGATGGAGTATTGCTCAAGGGGTTATATCCCACGTACCATCTGTGCAAGGCTAGGAAGCTTCTTTTATAGACCCATTGGTGTTTTAGGATAGCTTCCAGATCAACAGAATTGAGAAAGTGAAAACAGTACCATTCTTTTAATAACCTGGATATGATTGGCACATACCCAATTCAGGGCTTCCACTGCTGCTCCAGCCAGAGCCTCATTTTCGCATCATCTAATTACGGGAAGTGCCACCTCCCAACTAAAGCAAAAGCTTGCAGGCTTTCAATACGCTCCGCCAGGTGACAACTGTTTAAACTAATAGCAGCAGGAGGGGGGATGGTTTTAACAGGCTTATTACTTCCTTTGACACGGGTCTCTCTTGACGACATTCGCGACATATTAATACCACAATTGCTGATTTTTCCTTTTTCATTTGGTGGGACCGAGGGGTGAATGAGCATCGTCTCCAGCGTCGACTGCCACTCGGAGACCCCCCTGTCACGATTGTGAGCCGACTCATCCTGAATCGCAGCTTGAATCATCACCTCGAGATCAGAGGTGTCAGTCATCTTTTAAAAATCAGTTACTGCTGACCTCACTAGGACTGCAATGGATCACCGCGGATCAATGATCCAGGGAGGACTGACAAGAAATATTGAATAATACCCATAGAAAAAGGTACCCAAATTCAAAAATGACCACCTAAAGTACAAGACCAGTCATCTAGAAGGATTGGCCACCCTAAAGAGGACGCATGCAAAAAGATAATCCTAATATTACAGGCTTCAGAAGACGACAAGGACATAAATTAGGAATCAGCCGACCATAAAAGGATACTGGAAAACGGCGGCTAGAACTAAATCCTATACTCAGAGCATTCAATCAAGACACATGAGAGAAGAACCAAGGTCTTCCAGAATCCGGACTTCCAGACAGACCAAGAAGAATTTTTTGTACTTGATGAAAGGTGACTCATACACCGGAAAATAGAACCGGCCCTGAAAAAGTCTGAAATTCAGGCAGGCCAAGCAGCGAAAGGCATGGATCATGAGGAAACCTCAGGGCATGCAACACAGTAGCACACCAGCCGGAAAAGACACCACCAGTGACAAATCTTAAATCGAAAATCCGCACATGGCCTATAGATAAAAAAGAACTTTTGAAGATATGGAAAAAAAGCCCATGAATGACTCCAATCCATTGACAAAAGAGAGACACTATGGGATTCAATGGAAATTAGACCCGAGGGGGAACACAAAGCATCCTAGCCATATAACGAACAACACTAAAAACATATTGACCCTTCAAATCCAGGACCCATATGGCAAAACAGCTGCTACTACATATATATTCTGCAAACAACCTCTTTTCAACAATAACAGATTATTAAAAGTCTAGCTATCTGAGCAAAAACTGAGAAAGAAAAACTGACCTGAGGCCGCAAGCAAACTGAGCCAGAAGTGCAGAGGACCTCCTTGAGCCGAACCAGGGACAGCAACACCCCTAACTCCCTGAAACGATATCACATAGATGACCGAGACTAACCGCAATGAATACTGAGAGGAGCGCTTGCAAACGATGCTGTCTGTTGACTCTATTGTCACGCAGAGAGACATTACCAAAACAGCCTGACAGAAACCAGGGCCTTGACAAAAGCAAAGGACTTGAACAAGACCAGACAAAACCTATTTAGTGCCAAATGTCGAAAAAACGACCGCATGCGAACTATACTACTCTTAAGCACTGAAACCATCCGCCACCCTTCTTTACCGAGTGCATGACATCGTCATATAGCATGCATTGGACCAACTAACACCTATGCCCACCTATCTGCTCCCTGGTTGGCTGGATCATCCGCCACCCATCTTTACTGTGTTCACGACATCGTCACTTAGCATGCACTGGACAAACTAAACCCTGTGCCCACCTATCTACTCCTTGGTTGGCTGGATCCATCAACCACTGCCCCGCCATCCCTGGTTGGCTGCACGACCTATATTGGCCCAAATTTGAATTTTAAATTTTAAGCACTGAATCAAATCCATAGTGTTTTTGTATGAGAGCCTGACGGCACAAAAATGCCTCTAAAAACCAAAAATTTGTATATATATTTATATATATATTATATATAAGATAATATTATATATTATTAGATATTAAGCACTAAAATCATATCCATAACACCATAAATATATGATACTTCCATCTTGTCACTTTTTCCAAATTAAAATGACCTTTTTTTATTTTGATTCTTGGCCCAAATTTGCCCCAAAAAAATGACTTTTTTTTGTTGTTGTGCACAATTGAGCTACAACACCTCCAAAGCTACACAAATCAACACTAGGGCTAATGGCTTGTATGTGAATCAATGGTGGGGATTTATTAGAGGACAGATAGTGGATATCTAATAGAGGACCCCCCTTCTATGTCAACAAAGGGTGAGGGGGTCTACATTTTCATTGTAGCCATTGGAACTCTAAATATATCAGACCATTGGTGTTTTACCTTGGAACCACGAGTGGGAAATGTGATAGCGAAGCCCCTTGCAAGGTCAACAAAGGGAGGGGGGTTCCACTATTAAATCATGGCCATCAAAAATTGTCAGTGCGTCGGAACCATTGGATGGGAGCTTTAGAACCATGAAGCAGAGTCATGATAACATACCTCCCTCGCCATGTCAACAGGAGAGCGGGGCCAGAGTTTGCTATAAATCTTAACCGCTGAAATCGAGAAGGAATCGTAACCAATGGATGACCCTAAGGTTTTAAGTATGGGACAATGTGGTAGGTGAGGGCCTCGATAGACCTTGATATGGCATTGTGTGGCGTGTTTTAGTTTCCATGTATGTGTATGTGTGTGTGTGGAAAAAGTATAATATTTGAATGTAATATATACATATAGTATGCCTAAGGGAAAAACGAGGTCCTTGCATGGTGATGAGGCATAGCCACGTTGGAAACCACATGTAGATGACATGGCAGTGATATGGAATTCCACGTGGGCAACACGTGGCAATGTTTGGTGACAAGGCATGAGGTTGCTGGAAAAACTTTGGATGGCCATGCCTTTTAATTTGGAGGTCAGATTGGCGTAAAATTGATATCACCATAAAGGTCTCGATGACGTGAACACAATGGAAAAGTCTATTTTGGGTTTTGAAGAGTTTGAAAAAAGGGTCAAAATGTTTAGAACATATTCCATAACTGAGCTTCGAAGGTTGGTTCAACATAGTAACTACCTCCTACTCCATGTGTGTTCTATGGGTGGTACGTTACAAATTGGTATCAAAGCACCTGATTCAATCACTAGACCTGAAGAGGCTCACATGCACAGACCAGATGAATGCTTGGAATGCTTAATATGTTTGATTTGCTATATTTCCTTTCTGTTAAAAGATGTGTGATGATATTAAAAAATACAAAGTAATGTGATGTGTGGATTTATAGGATTGTTGATTGCACATGATATATGTGCTAACTAAGATTTGATGTTTCAAATCAACAGAGACCAAGGTGAGGAGCATTGTGTTAATTTCATTTCCATTTTGGTTGGCTAACATTCGTGTGTGTGTAAAAGTAGATAGATATGCATCAAGATATAGTAAGAAAGGGAGAGAATGAGTAGCATATTTGAGTAGTATGGCGTAGACAGATCCCAACAAGGTCCCAAAGAAGAGTCAGTTGGGAAGATGAAAGAGGACACTCTTAGAATTCTAAGAGCTGAAATAAGAAGTCGAAAGGTAGATAATGAAAATATTGTCAAAGAACAAGCAGAAATGATGCCATATTACTACAAATCCTTTTAGACCTACAAAGGAAAAGACAAGAAGAAATTGGTACCAACCATTAGGATAGGTACAAGCCCGAGCATAGTCCATCAGATATCTAAAAGAGTAAGTTGGATAGTAAGAGATTAGAAGGTAGCCAATCAAGAAATAGGCAAAGACATGCAAGAGGAAGAATAGTCCTACTCAACACTCTAGAAAGAGAATTAAGCAACCCTAGTAGATCATCAGACAATGCAACTAAGAGACATCATTATCAAAGGAAGAAAATAAGGACTTACATGAAGGAAGAGTTTAAGAAATCAAACCCTCCATATTTGATAGAGAAGTCAAGAAAGCAAAATATGTAGAGGCATGGTTCTTGGGAATAAAGTAATTCATAATGCATGATTATTTGGAGAACATGAAGGATAGGATGGTTGTCTTTAGTTTAAAAGGAAAGGTCAATTTATGATGGGAGGATTTAAAAAACATCAAAAATATGAAATAAAATGAGTTGGCATGGAAGAAGTTTGAGAATTAATTTCAAGAAAAGTACCTCTCTAAAAAAAATTATGGCAATAAAGCCAAGGAATTTTATGTTAGGATATTCCGACACATAGGAAATAGTTAAGTATAACTTGGTCTAGTGTAGAGTTAGGTAAAGTGTGTTTATTTACTATGTACTTTTGTAACTTACAATCTGACGGCCATGATATGTAGTGATCCGACAGTTCATTCTCTCCTCGGTATTACCGACACTTGATCTGTGGCTTAACACCCGATTGGTCCATGATCTCTATTTAAAGAGCATGGAGGGTCATTTGTAGTGTAACCATTCATGAGAGAAACTTATGTAAATTTTCATTCTTTTATTAATAAATTGCGTGAAGTGGTCGTGTTGGCTTAGGTCGTGGATTGTTTCCCTCTTTGAGGGTTTTAACCACGTCAACAATACTAGTGTATTGATATGCAATATGTTTGTGAGCGGTTTCCTTTGGTGTTCTTTCTGAGGAACTTACCCTGTAAATTCCTACATGGTATCAGAGCTATTTGAGGGCCGCATCCGTTGGTGATCCAAATCTGAAGTCAGTAGAACTACATCCGACTATCGTTTCATATATCTACTATTACTGACTACTTTTAGGCCAAGAGGACTGCTCTATTGTGTTAGGAGCATCTATTTCAGTGAGGAACCCCTTTCGTTTGACGCAAAAAGGTTTCCGGTAGCCCTAGCTACGTCATTTTTAAGATCTGGAGGTATATAGTGTTTATTTGCAGTTTTTAGTTATTTTCTCTCTATTTATTTCGGTTTATTTAGCTCTCTATTTTTTTATTACCAGACATACCTTTCATTTCTGCGTATGCTCTTTGCCCCGTGACTCTGTGCGATCTAGGCAAATCAGAAACAAAAAGGAAGGATTTTTCTCATGTGTATGCTCTTTTCCACAGCGCCTTAGTGTGATCTTGGAAAATCAGAAACATTGAGGGAAATATTTAGTTTCCGGCTAAAGCTAACTTCAAGCCGTAAGGTTTGTTTTTTTGTATGTCTGTGTTGGGTTTTGTGTTTTTTGTTTTGTAGGCAAAAAAAAGAGCTTTCTCAAGTAAGCACGCACCCCAAAGCTTCAGTGACTTCAAAAAAAAAAAAAAACAACAACAACAACAACAACAACAACAACATTATCATTCATTTCCTCACATTCCTGCACTTTGTTGGCATCTTCAACAACTTTTTTTCAAAAAGCCATAACTTCTTCATTCGGAAGTCGTTTTTAGAGCTATTTTTTTTAATTAGCCTAACTTTTCGAGATCTTTCCATTGGAAAACTTAGTTTCAGCATATATAGCTTCAGTTTCTGTTAAAATGGAAATTCCATGCCAAGTTATTCTTAACAACACCAACTACATCCAATGGTGGTCCTACACTGTGGATTTTTTTAGAAGTAAAGGTATTTACATAATAGCCTTAGGCCAATAAACCAAACCGAAAGATGAAGATAAGGCAGCCAAATGGGAAAATAGGCAAGGTCAAGCACATGGGTTGATAGGGATGTCTGTTTCTCTAGACCTTAGATTCCATATCACATAAATTGATACTCCTAATGAAGTAATGAAACAGATCACTAAAGTTTTTGGAATTAAAAGTGAACTTAGAGCCCATCAACTCGAAAATGAGTTGCTTACATTGGACCCCAATAATTTTTATTCAATTGAAGATTTTTTGTCCAAATTCAAGACCCTTACACTTCTCTTCGAAGGTGTTAAGGCTAAGAAAGAAGATGGTAACCTTATCTATTCCATTCTTACTAAGTTGGGACCAGCCTACTCTGTGTTTGTTTCCACCTTCCATTCTACAAGAGAAGCCTTCATTTCTCAAGGACAAGACTACAAGTCCCCTTCCTTTGATTCTTTTTGCGATTCTTTAATAAGAGAACAAGAAAAACTCTTACACCTTGGTCTTCTTAA
>APFE030953177.1:22567-42318 GCA_000404065.3 Pinus taeda | reverse complement strand
CCTTCCGATCCAACTTCTTCCATTCTTCATCGGTCACTCCCGGTGGTTTAGTACCCAGATCTACCACGATCCACTGATCTTTATCCACCAACAGATCCTCCATCTTGAGTTTCCACAACTCAAAACTCTGACCATTGAACTTCTCAATCTCTATCTTTCCGCTGCTCGCCATCTCTTTCACCACCAGAATCGATCTCGCAGATCTCCCACTGAACAGGGTCTACCACAGGCCCGAGTGAAACCCCTCAGCAACAAAGGCGTCCCCTTGAAGCCAAAACAGCTCTGATACAAAATGTAGGTTTTAACCCCGTACAGAAATTACCTGCATACGAATTCTAAATCACAGGAAAAATAAAAATGCGAGAGCATACACATAAAACACATATACACAGAGATTTCCCACTGGATCTCAAAACCGAGACTACCAGCTTGATTTTTCATTATATTCCTTTCAATGTTACAATACATATTTATACATGCCGAAGCATCCAATACCATGGACCGAAAAACCATCATGTTCAATACCATGGACCAAAAAACCATTGATCCAATACCATGGACCGAAAACCATCGCGTCCAAAAAACATGTGAGAAAATCATGCACAAAACTATAGGTGGGTCCGCCCAACCTAACATAGGGTCCAAAACCAAAATTTTCCGAGGCGCTGCCCCGGACCCCATAAAGTGGGGTTATGGGTACCCCTCAAACCCCCTGTTAATTATGTGGAAAGAATATAACACAACCCATCATAGAAATATTATTTTATTATTTTCGTTAGGGTTGTTTAAGGGGTTAGGTCAAGTTATGGGTTAATTACTTTATGGGCTTAGGGATAAGGGGTTATTGTTTAAGGGTTTAGGATTTATGGGTTAAGGGATTAGGTATTAGGGGTTTAAGGGCTTAGGGGAATGGCGTTAAGGTGTTAGGGGGTTAATATATATATATTTTTAGGGGGTTAAGTTGGAGCTAAATGATTTAGAGGTTAATAATGGGTTTTTATGGAGTATTATTAATAAGTTTTTAAAGTATATTATGCAAAATATGACATTAAGAAATAATATGACATTACAATGATGAATGGAAAATAAGATCAATATGTTTTTCATTATGGTCGTGACTATATATCTCAAAAAGTGTCTCACTTCCTACATGTCAAGAAAAGTAACATATTTCTTAGATTTTTTCAACATATTCTTAAATATCTTGATAAATTGCACAAGCATCATCATTGATTTGTTTTCTTTGTTTCTTGGTCCCACCTAAGTTGTCGTTCTCTTTGTCTTTGTTGTCTTTGTTTTCCTTATATATTATATTTGTAAACTATTGTTATATAGATGTTTCAATATTTTCTATATATACTAACATTACTTTATTGATTGTAGTTGTATAGTATCAGCCCCATAGGGCATTGCTCGATGAGAAAGCGGTGGTTGTAGTACAAGCGCATGTTCAAGAACATGGAGTGATTAATATTGAAGATTAAGCTAATGATTCTATGGAAGAAGATAATTATGTTGATAACATAGTTGATAAGATGGGACAAATAGATTGATCCAAGATACATTTAATAATGTTGGAATGGATGATGATGAAAACCAGTATGACGATCGTTCTTTTGATTTACATGTACTTGAGATAGAAATGAATCCTCTTTATGAAGGCTCAAAAACATATCTTCTCTCTGCTCTGTTGTTGCTGGTCAACTTAAAGGTGGTGAATGGTTTGTCAAACACATGTGTGACACAACTCCTAAGGCATGTAATATATTATGTGACTTATTACTATATACATGATCAAGCAAATTATTTTTCCATTGTTTTTAGTGTTAGTACGTTGATATGCATCATTTCATTAATTTGTAACACTTGGATGCAATATGTATGATTAATATTGTTTAGTACATCAACCAATACTATTTTTTTTTATGTTGTAGATTATTAGGTGAATTTACGTTACCATCATCAAATGTTTTACCTCATATGTACCAAGATTTACATACCGTTATGAAATATATTGGAATGGAGTATCAAGCTATTGATGCATGCCATAATGATGATATTATATATTATAAAGAACATGAGTTGAAATACAAATGCCAAAATTGTGATGAAAGTAGGTATCAAACCAATAGAGTAACAAAAAAGGTGCCTTGCAAGGTTCTTTGTTATATTCTCATAATTCCACATTTGTGACAATTGTTGAGGTGCAAAAGAATAGCAAAACTTATGGATTTCCATGCAAGGAATATAAGTGAAGATGGCATCCTTCGAATGCATGCAGATGGATCTACATTTAGGAATATAGAGGAAAATCAACCATATTTTAAAAGAGAACCTCATAATCTTAGGCTCTCATTAGCAGTTGATGGTGTCAATCCATTTGGAGAGATCAAATCTACTTACTCGGTGTGGCCCATTTTTGTTATCAACATTCCTCCATGGAAGTCAATAAAGAGGGAGCACATAATATTGGCAATGATTGTTCTAGGTATTAATTTGTTTAGAATAATTTTTTTAGCACAATAACATCTCATTTGTCTTGTTTGTTTCATAATTATGTCCTATATTTTTTTGTTCATTTACTCATATATGTTCAATTATGCCTTATAATTTTTTTTATTATTTACTCATATATGTAGTAATTATGTATTTTATGTTCAATAAATTAGGTAAGTACCAGGTCAAGACATGAATGTATATATTGAGCCTCTTATCGATGAATTAGTGGAGTTATGGACCAATGTCATTATGTATGATATCTATAGACTAGTAGTTGCACAAAGGGAATTTGAATTCCATGCAATGCTTGTATGGAAAATTCATGATGCCCTAGGGCTAACACATTTCTATGGTATGTTATAACATTACGTTGCACTTTAATAGTGTTTAATTTTATGAATTTCATTTTAAGTATATTTTTAAAATAGTTCGACCTTCATTTTACATACTTAAAATAATTGATATAAAAATTATTCCATCTCTTGGAGGTCTTCAAACAAAGGGTAAATTTGCTTGTCCAGTTTGGGTCCTAATATTAAATCTTGTTGTTCAAGAAGCTTAGGAAAGGAGTTGTTTGATGAGTATAGGAAATTCCTTTCTAAGAACCATAGGTACCAAAGTATTAAAAAACATATTTTCAATGGGAAAGAAGAGACTGGAGTAAGACCATAGAGAATGAAACCTCATGCATGGAAGTTGCAATATAATAGAGTCTCTCAAGGTATGAATTGAATTGTCTATGTATCAATATCCATTATATGTTTGGATTATTTTATCTTTTTATGGCATTTTCTTCACTATACTAATTGACAAGCTATATTTTTGTTATAATATATTTATCTATGATTCACGTTGTAGGTCATGAAGGAATTGATAACATGGCACTTCCAAAAGGAATGAATCCCGAACAATTCAATAAACTCCTCTACTATGAGCACTTAGAAAGTGTTCATTTGTTTGATACAATGCACATCAGGAAGAATGTAACAAATACCTTATGGTGAATCTTAGATGGAAGGAGAGATAAAGAAAAAAATTGTCAAGATTTGTAATGAAATTAAGGAGGTCGACCATGCATTGCAAAGTGTGATTCATTCAATAGTGATGGAGATGACCAAAATATAATCACACCTCCATGGTCATTGATAGTGCAACAAAGAAAGCATGTTAAAGAGGTTATTGAAAAAAAAAATCCAACTGGATTTTCTTCAAGCATAAATAATATTCCAACAAATAAAGGTGAATTATGTGGGGTAAAAACTCATGATTGGCATACGTTCATCAAGATAATTATTTTGGTGTATATATAATTTATACATTGGTGAAAAATCTTGTTAATTATTGTTTTTCTTCTACTAATTTGGAAAAAAATAATGATAGATCATTATTTTTGTTACAGTATGTTCTACCTTTATCTCTACCAGAAAACTTTGACAAAATTATCAAACAAGTTATATATGATCTTGGCAAATACATGAGGTAAGTGGAGATTTATGTGCAAAGTGTAATTTTTTCAATAAGTTGTTGTATCACATATTTTTCACTGCATGTGTTTTTCTTGTCATCATGTACTATATTATTCTTTTTTTTTTTAATCCTAATTAGCCCTAGTATTGCACCAAGGATGTTGCAACTCCCAAGGGCTTCTCAACTTAAATTATCAACCCAAGGTTCATACAAACTTAGACATGACAGTGCTATATGCACAATAGGTTAGGTTCTACTCATGTCACCCCCAATCATGATACCATACCAAGGTGTTAAAAGACCACTCAAATTAATTACAAATATAAAATCATGTCATAATTGCAAGGAGACAAACATGATTCTAACTACATAAGTGAAAACTTCATTCATCCAATGTAAATGCTGAACTGAAATTACACGAAGGAAAAAAATGCTAGTCTAGTTGCAGATGTGAATCATGGTATTCTATTTGCATACTTAATCAAATTAACAACCTACTTTCATGATCCATTTATCTGTTTACAACTTGCTTGAAAATGAGAAATTCAACCTTCAACACAATTGAAAAAAATGCTAATTCTACTTATATTTGTTGTTCTATGGTTGCAGTGAGGAAAGGATGGGGTTAGAGTGGTATTAGAGTCTACCCAAATAATTAAATCAAATCTTTGGGGTTTTTACTCAACTTCAATATTCTAGGGTCAAAATATGGAGTGAATCTGGTTGAAGAAAATAATGCTATAGGTCTACTATAAGAAGTGCTACATAAGGCTCTGTAATTCTATAGGAGGTCTTGTTTTGCTACAGGAGGGGGGTCTAAGATATTTTTGAGGACACTAATGGTGTCTTGAAGGTATAATAATGTGGATGAAGGTAGAATAATGTGAGTGAAGGGTGTGGGAGCCCCTTATCCAAGCATAGTACCCCTTGGAGGTCTATCTTGCACCAACATTTTTTCCAGCGGTGTCCTCCATTTACCTTAGTAGAGTGATCTCAGTGGCAAAGTTTGGAGGCATTTTGAGGTGTATAGGAGGGATATGGAGTGGCCTAGGTGGATGTATAAAGGTGTGCCCACCCCCGCAAGTCAACATAATTCCTGCAAACCATTCAAACACATGTATCAAATGATCACTATTACAACAAAGTAAATTAATGTGGAAAATATGAGTTGAATTTTATTAATATCTACTCTAACCTACAACACAATTCTAGTTTCCAAACCAATGTTGCTAACTTCTAAGTTGAAGAAACTAAATATATAGATGGATTGCAATCCAATACTTAACAATTTCCAAGAACATAAAAAAAAATATTTTTGGGTTATTATTGTAGATATTCCAATCACTCTTCCCATAAGAGAGTTGATATGAAAAAATGCAACGACAATTTTTTTAATATAACACCTACTGAAACAAGAAAAGCATTGCAATACAGGAACAAGGAAGAAATACAAGAGAGGGACTAAAGCCTCTGGATTGGTCCCAAACCCAAGGGTTCCAACCCTCCAAAACTACTTCAGATGCATACCAATAGTGATCTTCCCATTAACATAAAATAAGAGTCACACACATCGTATGAAAGATGAGAATAACAATGCCAAGCACTAGACTCTCAGTATCTACTCCTATCTACAACAAAAATTCGAATCCTAATGAACCTTTTGGTTGTTTTATTTATACAAAAGGTAACAAAGGGAAGATCCCTTGAAAAGAGCAATGATTCCCTCCAAAATCTCGAGATTTATGGATCTGGTTCTCTTCGATCTTCACATGTACTTGGAGTTCCTTAGCTGATGGTGAATTCAAGCTGTTGGTGATGATTATGTGATCTCAAGCCAAGTTGGAGAGTTAATGAGGTGGAAAAGCCTCCTATATTCTCTCTAGTTGTCTCCATCAAGCCCTTGCATACTAAATATCTCAAAAAATTCTTATTTTTCTTGCATATTAATCACATTAGGCCATGCAATATGAGAAACACCCTTTATCCTTCTTCCTAAGCATATTATGGCTAAAAATGTGAATTAATGTGAAAAAATGAGAGTTTTAAGGGCTAGAGGATAATAAAATGAACCTCAAAATATACCTATTGATTAGACCCATCATCACCCCCCTATTGAAGGTGTTCCTCACCCTCTGAGAAACTCAATCATTGATATGAAGCTCATTCATGGCCCTGGTGGCCTCTCTGACATCCTAAGGCACCTCATATGATGTGTCTTCCTATGGATAGAAACATGTATTTGCCTCTATGTATGTCCATTACTTTTGTTCTTCTACCTAGTTTCTTCTCTCTTGTAGGCCCAACAACAAGGGAGGACTGAGTTTGAGTCCTATCCACTTGATATTCAACCTTTGCATGTTTCTTTTGTATAGTGGAGTTCTCTCCAGGGCATTCCTCAGTCTTTATGGAGAGTGATAATATATTATTTGTGAACTATGAGGTAAGGCATGCCATATTCTTTGGAAATATTGTAAATTTTTTGTCCCCAACATCCTAAAGGTGTCCTCAAAATTTGGGATGGATTTTTCTTGGGTTGCCATATAACTAGGTGCCAATTTAGGATTAGAGGAGATGAGATTGTGGTTGTTGATGATAGCCTTGGGGCTCACTAATTCTGCTCTAATGTGTAAGGGCTCCTTTTCTTCCTTTGACATCACCCTTTTCACTTCTTCGGCACTTGTTTCCTCATGGTTCAACTAAGAGGCTAATGCCATCAGTTGGATGTCTCCCAATCTTGAGTTGAGGTCCCTGAAATTCATGTCTGTGAGAATCAGATTGTGCATGTAAAACTCAGCAGTTTGGCTATGTCATCAATACTTTCCTTTCTGCAAAAGTCAATGAACTATATGTAGTCTTGAAAAGGCAAGGAGCAATACTATGCTAGTGTCTTCATCTATAATTGCAGCCACTACTCTTTGAAGAAAATGGCATAGGATTTGGATGGCTACCTGAATTGTATGGTTTCCATAGATAAGCTTTCCATAGTGGCAAGTTGTGTCTCTTTTTCTTACAATTGTTCTCTTAGCCTTGTCTTTTCTGCCTATAGTTTTCCATCATGGTTGAGTCCCTTAGTCTCAATTCATTCAATTCCTTACCCATTTCATTGACTTTCTCCTCCATGAGGCACACATCTTCGACCTTTTTGGATTTTGCAATTTGCATCCATCTGTGTGTTCTACCTATTTCCTTCTCCAACTCAAAGAAGAGTCAGATAGAAAATTTCTCAAGTATAATTCTACCCCCCTCAAGAAAATTGTAGTAGGATGCTAGGTTGGGTTGTGGATCAGGCTCTTGTAGTTCTTAGGGGACTTTTTCCTCTTCTTTTGGAGTGGTTGCATCTTCCTGTATCACCTCCTATTGCTCCTGTAGCAACCCCTATTTCTCTTATAACAACCCATGTTTCTCTTGTATCTCTTATGTTTATTCTTGTAACAATGAAGCTTTTAGCTTGATCCTTTTAAATGTGACTGCTCTATTGGTGGGCCACCCCATGGGTAGCACATGTTACTTAGTCTTGGCCTTAGGAGAGGTAACTTCCTCAATCTTTCCCTCACTAGGTCCCACTTCTTCCTTTCTTATTGTTGATTCATCAAAGGTGATAGGAACTTTTGAAGGAGGTTGAGGCTTCCCTTGCCTTATCCTAGTGCTCTTCCTTATTTTAAAATATAAGGGGCCTTTCCTTGGATTTTTTCTTTTGGGCTTGATAGGTGTACCAAGTGTGGCCCATGTGGCAACTACTTCTTGCTCTGTGTTTCCTGGTGAGAGGCTTATTTGTTGTCCTTATCTTTTTGTCTCTTGAAGTTTGGCAATGTCTTTAGGGTTCTCTCCCTATGTTATTTATTTCTCTTCCTATATTTCCTTGGTTTCTTCTTCCTCCTTCTCTTCTTCCTTTCCTTCCTTACCCCAATACTATAGGTTGGTGTTCCTTCTTGTTGTGTGGAGGTAATGACTTGTGTTTCCATGAAAATTTCCTTATCCATGTCTGCAAAGTCAATCCATAGCACATGGTTCCTTAAGTGGCTTACGGCATCCATAAAAATAAGCTTAATGAGGCCATGGTGGGAAATGTGTTGGTGTTTCCCTTCCCTCACTTTCTAGCTCATTTCAATGATATACTACAAGAGGAAATGTGGAACACTAAGTCTCTGTCGAGTGGATAATTCTGCTTTGAACCTTAGCTTATGGAACAACCTAAAATGATAGGAATACATAATGCTCGACCTTTCCTCACAAGATATGTATTTTAGGATGTGATAGGCCTCTTCATCCCAGGTGTAAGGTGGGCTCTCTCTTCTCACTCCATTTTTATCTTCTACCGGATTTTCTATATGAATGAAGAAGTGCTTCTAGGTTGTAACACTCAATTCTTAATCCTCGTTTCTACATCGAACTCCTAAGGGTAGGGTAGTCACTTTTCTTATGAGTTGAAGATTTAAAGAGATGGAAAGTCCTCTGACAATAGTAGTGGCTCTATTTTCTCTTCAAGAATTTAGTGCCATCGCAAAATCTTGAGTTATCTCATAATCATACCCCTTTAATTGCTCAAATAAACTCATCCACTTATGTCTCAGAAAATGTCCATAACAATGGGATGTTGAAGGATTCTTTTTGTGTCTGTGGGTTCTCTCTTGTTGAAATCTACCCCCATTGCTCCTACTTCTCCTTCTTGGGGTCATTTTGGGTGATTTTCATTTTTGGCCTCGGAGAACTCTCGGGTGCAGAGATGGTATCAAATTTTTATTTTTATCAGAGGAGTAGAAGGATGATATTTTTATTTTTATCAAAAAACAAACTCATCTCTATCCCTATCTTACCTTCTCATCAAATACATTTCAGAGGAAACTACTTCCCAATTGTTTTCTATAAGATATCCTACTCAAAATTAATTTTCATGCAGTTGTATTGGAATTTAGAGAGGGAGGAGGTCACTTACTCATTCCAAAATGATTTTCTTGCATGCAAGAGGGTTTGAGGGTTTGAGGACAATATCTGGTGGTTTATGTTAAATAATGTAACTAGGTTCGGTCTTCATATTTGTACTTGAGTCATAATGAAATGTATTTATCAAAATAAAGAAAAATAAATTTTTATTATTAATAATATGACTTATTAAATCATGGGTTTCATGCTTGGGTCATCATGTTTTAGGTCAAAGTCCCCATTGATAACTTCTAGGATTTATAATAATGAGTGATTTTCCATTTAAAGAGACCCTTCATGGGCTTTCAAATCATGTAAAAAGATTAATTATTGAGTCAAATAAGTCTTTTGTCACCTCCACATCAAGTCGACCTCAAATAGAGTAATTTGACCTCACCAAAATCCTATATATTGAAGTAATTCGAATTCATTTGGAGCACTCACACTCACAAGCTCGATATCTAAGAGAAGATGAGAAAAAAAAGTGTGAATTTTCTAGAAGAAGGAAGATCGAAGTTTCTGGGTTTTTCTCTCTCTCACTTGTGTGGATTTTACTAGAATATTTTTTGCAACGATGAATATATTGTTGGGTCAAAGTTGTTGTTGGGCTAACTGCTGGATCGAATTTGTTACTAGGGTAGCTGTTAGATTGAAGTTGTTGTTGGGCTAACTGTTGGATCAAAGTTGTTGTTGGGCTAATTGTTGGGTCAAAGTTGTCGCTGCGCTAACTACTAAGTTGAATTTGTTGGGCTAACTACTGGATCGAAGTTGTTGTTGGGCTACCGCTGGGTCGAAGTTTTGTTAGATCAAATTTATATTTTTGCTTCAAGTTGTTGCTACTAGGTTGAAGTTATTGTTGCAAGATTTATCATCTACAGAAGGAAGGAAGGGTTGACTTGGTGTGGAGGAAATTTGTATCTAGGTCAAGATTCGTGGATCATCTCGTGAAGTTATTAAGGAAGAGTTTTTGACTGGGTTTTCCCCTAGATAGGGGTTTTTCCCTAGCTATCTGCCTACATTTGGTGTATGTGATCTTTGTGGTATTTTAATGGTAATTTCTTGATGAACTAAAAGATAAAATAAGAACATAAGAATATCACAGGTAATTATCTATATAAAGAAAATATTTCTACCTTTCTGATTTTCTAATAGTTTTGGCTCTTTTTTCCTTTTAATTCTCCCCTGTGGCTTGCTATCTCTACTCCTATAGTAGTTCAGACCATCTGGTAGCAGTCCAGACCCTCCTGTAGCACCTGCAAACATGATTTGTGGAAGCTCGGTGGAACCTTAGGTAGTCTCTGGTAGTATCTAACTCGTCCTTCCCCAACTATTTTCTATAAATGAGCGATTATGCGAATGGAGTCGAGCCTTGTATGTTTTATTCCTTTTGTGGTAAAGGCTTAGAGCGTTGTGGTGACTTGGTATCTGCACAAGTTTCCTTTTTTGAACCATTTTCCCCACTCCTCGTAATCATCGCCCCACTTAACTTAAATTTTCCATGTTGCATAGTCGTTGAATAAATTGTAGTTAACTAATCGAAGGTGGCCAAGTTTATTGGCCATCTCTAGCCCTTAGAAATTCCCTTCTCGTTCATTAAACACATTTTTCCATTATATGCATAGGGAAGAGATGAGGGATGTCATACCTGAGCCTACCTGATATTGAATTGTTGGAGATGCCTGCATGTTGCTACTGACCTTCATATCATGATAAATTTGAAGGTGTTTATTTCCTTTTTTTACTTTTGCACATGTCTTCATAACTTGTTTTTTGTACTGATAAAATCCATTTCCTTTTTTTTGTTGTGTATGCCTCTTTTGAGTGCTCATTCAGCTGCTATTTTGATGGATGGATAACTTGTATTTTTATTTCTAGGGATGGTGTGTGCCTTCTCAGCTTCGATAATGTCTTCATGATGCCTCAGGGTTACTGGATCCTCTACTCTGGGGCTATAAAAAAAATTGGTTCAGAATTATGTTGTCACGTGTAGGTTGCTAGAGGAGGGATCTCCTTCCTATAGTAGTCACTTCATTCCTCCTCAAGACCTAATATTTCACTCAATAAATTACACAAAGAAAAGGAAGTATCATGACAGGATTAGGATCATCAGAGAGTAGGTGGTGAAAAAGCTGAAGGCAATGCTTTTTTTGGGTTTATTTCTTTTTGTATGGTAGAGTTCAATCTTGAGGATGAATTTTGGCCAGATGGAGTGGATGAGTGATGGAGGGATTTTGGTGGACCTCTCCCAACATTTCCTAAGGAAAACACGACCTTTTGACCCATTTTCCCAATTGGATCTACCTCCTGTAGCAATTAATGTTGCTCTTATTGCAATTCAGGATAATCTTGTAGCACTTCAGAAAGGAAGAAAAACATGGTCCAATTGCTAGCTAAATGATGGAGAGAGGTAGGGAGGTGAATGAAGAGGGTGAAAATGAAATGGATAGTTGGAAAGAATGGAGAAATGAATCTGTAAAACTTGTTCGGTAGCCATTATTCTTTTGACTGTCTGGAGTCCTGCAAAAGAGATATGTTAGCAAAATTGATGTAAGGACTCCTTCCTTGTGTCTTATTTTTTCCTTATTCTTTTTTTAGACATTCAGGTTGCATTTGCAGAGGTTTTCAACCTGTGTGCCTACCCTAGGCACCTCAAAGGAGGTTTTCACTTGGGGATATTTTCATCTTTTCATTTATTTTTAATTATATTTTTTTGCTCTTGGGCTGCCTCGAAGAGGTTTTCAACCCTAGAGTAGTTGGCCTTGGATGCCTTATAAATTTTTTCATCTTGAACCTTTCTTTTTTCCCATAAGTTGTGTGGATTGAGGGCTACTCAATTCTCTACTAGTTGAACTAACAAAATATTTGTTGGACATAAGTATTTTATACAACTTCAACCTATAAACATTGACAAGTAAGGGAATATCTTCCTCATCATTTTTTCTAATATGGACAAACACATTCGCATGGCATCTCTCGACTAGATAAGGACCCGACCATCTTGTCATTAACTTTCCCTTGAAATACTTGAATCTAGAATCATACAGCATGGCCCAATCTCCTTGAAAATTATTCTCCTTAATGTGTTCGTCATGCCAAATCTTCCTTTGTATCTGAATTACCTCAATGTGTAGTAGAGCTTGTAGCATAAATTCATCTAAACCATTGAGTTGGAGCAACCTTTCTTTTTGTGTTGTAGTGAGTGCAAGTGTAACTGAGCTTCCATCATTAAGGTGTTGTATTCAAAATCAATGGACAATAGAGCATTATTTCCATAGACTAGTTCAGTTGGAGTAAATCCAAATGTGGTCTTCTGATTTTTATTGTAGGCCCAAGTGGATTCTACAAGTCTATTTGCCCAATCTTTTTTGTTGTTGCTAACAATCTTGGTTAGAATTTTTTCCAATGCTGAGGTTCATGACCTCCACTTTCCCATTTTTTCCGAGAGTGATAGGCAGTTGATTTCCTATGCTTTATGTGGTGTTGCCTCATGATATCTTCGATCATATTTGATGTGAATTATACTCCTTGATTGGTGACTAATTCTCTTGGAAAACAAAACTTGTAGAAGATGTTCTCTCTCAGAAACTAAACCATTGTTTTCTCAGTTGTTGCCTTAAATGCCTTTGTTTCAACCCATATACTTTTTCTATCCTAATGGGGGATCAATAAGTCCAATGAAATCCATGCCCCACTTATCAAATGGCTCCATAATCACTTGAGGTTGTAAGGGAACTTCATCCTTAGACGTGGGCTTACCCATTCTCTGGCACTGATCACACCTAATGGTGCACATCCTTGCATCTTGATGTACAGTGGACCAGTAGTAACCTAATTGTAAACTTTGAAGGTTGTCCTCTTAGCAACAAAGTGTCCCCCACAAGGTCCATCATGGAATGTTGAGAGGATGTAAAAGACCTCCTCTTCCCTCACACAACTCCTTATGATCTCATTTGGCCCCAATATGGAAATATTTCCCCCAATCCAAGTGAATGGGGCACTTTTCCTAATAATATGGCTTTTCTCCTTGGAGGATAGATGAGGATGGAACCTCCCAGCAACCAATTAGTTGGCTATATCAACAAACAAAGGAGAAGGAACCGAGATGGAAAAGAGGTGTTCATATGGGAGTTGATCATCCACCATCTCCTCCCTTTCTGCAAGCATAGTTAGTCTTGACAAGAAATCTGCAACCACATTCTCTTTCCCTGGGTTGTCAATAATAGTCAAATCAATTTTCTGCAATAATAACAACCACCTAATTATCCTAGCATTCACATCAAGTTTATTCATTAAATACTTAATGGTTTCATGACCAATGTGAAAAAAAAGCTTGATAACCAGTGATATAATTCCTAAACTTGTTCAAACAATGTACCACAACCAAGAGTTCCTTTTCAGCGACAATATAATTTAACTCAGTGTTAGAAAGGTTATTAATGGCAAAATATATGGCATAAGGAAATTTGTCTTCCACTTGTCCTAAGGCTGCTCCTACAACTTTATCTGAGGCATATGTGTGTATGTGGAAAGTTGATGCCTAGTTGGGACCTCTAAGGATGGTTGAAATGGACAACTTGTCTTTTAGTACTTCTAAGGATTCTTGATAGTTGTTTATCCAACAAAATCTAAATCTTTAGCTAGTAGTTCAAACAATAGTGAACCTAGTTTGCTAAAGTCTTTAATGAACCTTCTATAATACCCGGCTAATCCAAGGAAACTCCTGACATCTCTTTGTTTTTTAGGGATAGGGACCCTTTTGATGATGGAAATTTTTTTTGGGTCAACCTGTACCCCTTCCTTGGATATGGAATGGACAAGGACAATCCTTGCATTCATAAAAAATTCACACTTCTTAGGACTCAATGAAAGATTCATTTCAATGCATTTCTTTAATACTTTGCGCAGATTAGAATGAGCTTCCTAGAAGTCACATCCATAAGGAGTGAATTCATCCATGTATATCTCGAAGGTGTCATGAAAAATTTTAGCAAAGATACTTAGAACTGCCCTCTGGAAAGCAACAGGGGCATTGCACAGACCAAACGGAATGACTCTATAGAAAAAGGTACCCCAAGGACATGTGAATGTGGTATTATCTTGGTCTTCATGGCTTATTTGTATTTGGTTGTATCCACTAAATCCATCCAGTAAAGAGAATAATTTATTTCCTGCAAGCCCATCTAGGACATGGTCAATGAAGGGCAAATGAAAATGGTCCTTCTTTGTAGCCTTACTAAGCTCTTGGTAATCAACATAGATCTTCCACTTCCCATTTTTCTTAGAGACTAAAACAAGAGGGCACACCCAGTCACTTTATGAAAGGAGATATATGAACCCTGAATCCAGTAGCTTTTGTAATTCCTCTTTCACAATATCCTTAAGAGTCGGGTTCATCCTTCTTTGGGGTTGGAACACAAGCTTGCATCCCTCTTTGATGTAAATATGATGAGTATAGACAGAGGAATGTACATTTTTCATTTCCTTATAATCCCAAGTAAAAGGATCCATGTGTTGCCTCAACACATTACATAACGGTTCTTCATGCTTAACATAGAGAGAGGGGTTGATATTTCGAGTTTTGGATGGGCCAATCTCCAAAACTTTTGCGTGTTCTGGGCTAGAGTCAATAGATCACAAATCATTCCAAGGATTACTCTTAGATTCTTTCATCAATTCATCAACTGGTATGGAAATGGGGGGTTTAATTTGTAATATATGGCCAATAAGGTCATCTTCATCAAGTTTTCATCCCCTTATAAAAGTTTCTAGTGTGCAGACTGGGTAGGGGGTTGTCTGATAAAATTCTTGCTCTTCCTCATCCTCTAACCATAGGGGTAAATCATGCTCAATAGAGGGTTAAGCAGGACAATACAACACAAGTTATTTTGATAAATGCCTTTTCTTAATAGTCATGTTCCCAACCCTACAACCAACGTAGGCATTAGTAGTGGCCAGCCAAGGTTTTCCTAGGATGAGAGGGTAGCCATTAAACTTGGTTTTGGGCTGGAGGACCATAAAATTAGTGGGGTACTTCCAGGAGTAAATGGAGACCATGGAATCCTCAATAACTCCCTCAGGAGCTACTGTGGTTTAGTCTGCAAGTTGCAACATTGTAATGGTCTTCCTCAAAGCCCCTTGGAGATTGAGCTTCATCATAGTTTCCCTAGTCATCACATTGATTACAGCTCCAAGATCAATAAAGATATTAGGGACCATATTCCATCGATGTGCACATCCACTAATGGGTTACCAGGATCCAAGTACTTTGGGGAGATCACCCTCCCAAGCATCACATCAAATAGTTGTCCAGCAACATTAATTGTGGGGGTATCTCTTCTTCTTATCCTAGGCCTTTTGAAACATTTCTCCTTCATAAGCTTGTTGTAAATGGGAACATATTTGATGGCTTGGAGAAGGCGTATCTTGACACACATGTTCTTCAATTCTCCCAGAAGTTCAACCTCTTCTGTGGTGTGTTGGTTAAGGTGGAACAACCTTTCAGGATAAACAGGTGCATTCTCTTGAGGGGTAGTCTCTTCCTTCTCCTCTTCAATTTCTTAGGTGGAGAAGGTGGGTGATTATTTGGGAGCACCTTCCTAGACCGAATGTTGATCTCTTGGATTTCCATAACATAAGCAGGGTAGGATGTCTCCCTACTATAAACCTGTTGTGTTTGCTTATTTTTTGGATTCAGATTGGGTTGAGCATACATTTGAGGTTTCTTAGGTGGAGTTTGGTGAGGAATATGTGGTTGAGGTTGAGGTGGAGGCAATAATGTAGGAGGTTGGGTTGTTTGAGGCTTCCACCTTGGTGAGGGATTTCCCCATTGGGAAGATTAGGGGGGATATGGATGTAAAGGAGGGTTGATAGGTTGAAGAGGATATTGAGGAGAATAATGAAAAGGAGAAGGTGTGGGCCATGATGGATGAGTGGAAGGGTACCAAGGCTGGAAAGGTGCATTCTGATTTGGATTGTAGTGAGGATAATGTGCAACTTGCATTCCATATTGATATGGCCAAGGACCCAGAGGCCTCTTTTGGTTAATGAAGCACGACTGCTAAGACTTACCTTCTACCCCTCATTGTATACAACCTTTAGGCCTGACAGAGAGGGACATTTGTCTATTGCATGATTCTCTTCACAGAATAAGTAGAATTCAATGGCATTTAGTGGGCATTCATTCCTAGGATGTCTCTTATTACATCTAGGGAAAAAGATAGCCAATTCCCTTTTTGGTTCCTCTTGCTTATTTTTTATTTGCGTAGTATCCATTTGCAGGGAAAACTTATATAACATTTCACTCTTAAAATCTTCCAACATACTTCTATCTCATGCTTGATGGTTGTTGTGGAGGGAGAGGAACTTACCAAGCTTTGGCTAAACCTACCCTTTTTCCTAACAACCCCATAGTGATTCCTAAATATAGTTTTGATGTCATCATAAGGAAATTGGTAGACATATCCTCCAGAAAACATGTTGAGGGTTTCCATTACATCCTCCCTAATCCCTCAAAGAATAAATAGCTTGAGTGATTCAGGATTAAGGGTACAGTTGGCCCTCCTATAATTGAGTTGAAATCTTTCCTCATAGTCCTCCAAGCATTCATCAGGTCCAAGGGTCATCCTAAATATTTCCTTCTTTGTTTCTTTAGACATACAATAATCCATATATTTTTCATTGAAGGCTTGTTGCATTTGGGCCTGGGTAGTGATGCTAGATAAACTCATAAACCAACGCAAGGCTACATCTTTGAGAGTAGAAGGAAACAACTTCAGTTTTTGCTCATTAGAGGCATAGTCATAAGTCCTACAGACAACAACAAACTCAAAAATGAAGGTGTCAGGATCCTCATAAGTTAGGCCATGGAAATGTGGAACGGAAGAAGGGCTTATATTCTTCATTCTAGCCTCTCCATTGGTTTCTCTGATAGGGAAAAGCTCATTGTTATTGTTTTCAGCC
The DNA here is from genome assembly GCA_000404065.3 of Pinus taeda. Lineage (NCBI taxonomy): Eukaryota > Viridiplantae > Streptophyta > Pinopsida > Pinales > Pinaceae > Pinus > Pinus taeda. The sequence continues at coordinate 25,473 of APFE030953177.1, read as the reverse complement.
ATGGTTTGGGTAGGAAAGATAGGTTCTTCTCCCCCTAAGGGTTCCTCAAAAATTTCAAGTTTCTCACCTAAAGGGTCTTCTAACTCCCCTGTAGTCGAACATGGAAGTTCACAGTCACCAAAGAAGAATGAAGGTTGACTGAATGAAGGGTGGGGGCATGAAAGAACTAGTTTTTTGAAATTTTCTTTTTTTTTTTCAAAATAATAAGACTGATTCAAAACAGAAAAGAAACAAGAAACTCTTGAGTAGAAACAAAACCTACTTAGACACCTCCCTGACAACAATGCCAAAAAGGGATGAGCCCTGGTATTGCACCAAGGATGTTGTAACTCCGAAGGGCTTCTCAACTTAAATTATAAACCTGAGGTTTGTACAAACTTAGAGGTGACAGTGCTATATGCACAAGAGGTTAGGTTTTAATCATGTCACTCTCAGTCACGAGATTATATCAAGGTGTTAAAAGACCACTCCTCAACTAATTACAAAGAGAAAATCATGTCACAATTATAAGGAGATGAACATGATTCTAACTACAGAAGTGAAAATGTCATTCACTCAATGTAAATGTTGAATTGAAATTGCATGAAGCGAAAAAGGGTTAGTCTAGTTGCAGAAGTAAACCATGCTATTATATTTTCATACTTAATTAAATTAACAACCTACTTGCATGAGTCATTTATCTCTTTGAAACTTTCTTAAAAATGAGAAATTCAACCTTCAACACAATTGAAAAAAATGTTAATTCTAATTCTATTTCTTGTCCTATGGTTGCAGTGAGGAAAGGATGGCGTTGGAGTGGTCTTATAGTCCCCCCTAGTCATGAAATAAAATTTGGGGGGTCGTTATTCAACTTCAATATGCCAGGCTCAAAATCTGGGGTGAATCTGGTTGAAGAAAACAATGCTACAGGTCTACTATAGGAAGTGCTACAAGAGGCTTTGTATTGCTACAAGAGGCCTTGTTTTGCTATAGGAGGGGGGTATGAAAGATTTTTTAGGACATGAATGGTGTCTTGAAGGTAGAATAAGGTGGATGAAGGTAGAAGAAGGTGAGTGGAGTGTGTGTAAGCCCCTTAGCCAAGCCTAGTACCACTTGGAGGTATATCTTGCACCAAAGTTTGTGCCCACGACGTACTCCATTTGCCTTAGCAGAGTGATCTCAGTGGTAGAGTTTATAGGCATTGTGAGGTGTCTAGGAGTGATATGGAGTGGCCTAGGTGGATTCAAAAAGGTGTGCCCACCCCTACAGTTCAACACAATCCATGCAAACCAGTCAAACACATGCATCAAATGATCATTGTTACAACAAAGTAAATTAACAATGGAAAATATGAGTTGAATTTTATTAAGATCTAATCTAACCTACAACACAGTTCCAGTTGCCAAACCAATGATGTTTAACTTCTAAGTTGCAAAAACTAAATATGCAGAAGGATTGCAGTCCAATACTTAACAATTTCTGGGAAATCATAAACATATATTTTCGTGTTGTTATTGTAGATCTTCCAATCACTCTTCCCACAAGAGAGGTGATAGGAAAACCTGCAACTACAAATTTTGTAATATAACACCTACCGAAATAAGAAAAGAATTGCAATAACTTGAGTAGGAAGAAGGAAAAAAATACAAGAGAGGGACTAAAGCCTTTGGGTTGGGCCCAAACCCAAGGGTTTCAGCCCTCCAAAACTACTTCAAATGCAAACCAATAGTGAGCTTCCCATTAACAAAAAGTAAGAGTCACATACATCATATGAAATATGAGAATAAAAATGCCAAGCACTAGACTCTCAGTAGCTACTCCTAGCTGCAAAAAAAAATTGAATCCTAATGATCCTTTTGGCTGGTTTTTTTATACAAAAAGTAGCTGAGGGTAGCTCCCTTGAAAATAGGAGTGATTCCCTCCAAAATCTCGATATTTGTGGATATGGTTCTCTTTGATCTTCACATGTACTTGGATTTCATCGATTGCTAGTGAATTCAAGTTGTTAGTGAGGATTTTGTGATCTCGAGCCGATTTGGAGAGTTAATGACGTGAACGAGCCTCCTATATTTTCTATGATTGTCTACATTAAGCCCCTTCATAGTAAATATCTCCAAAAATGCTTCTTCTTCCTACATATTAATCACATTAGGCGATGCAATATTAAAAACACCCTTTAGTCTTATTACTAAGCATATTAAGGCTAAAAATGTGAATCAATGTGAGAAAATGAGAGTTTTAAGGGTTGGAGGATAGGAAAATGAACCTCAAGATATACTTATTGATGGGACCCATCAAAACCTATGATTTGCTTGCTTCATTTTTAGATGATTTTCATCTAAATAAATCGATAAATATGATATAAAGTATTGGAGAAATCAAATTCCTCGTCTAATGTGTGAAATTAAAAAATATCTACCTCTTCCATTTTTCAATGCATAAAGAATGCTACCTCATACACCAAGTCGAGGAGATTGAAAAGTGTGGACCTGTACACATAAGATCAATGTGGATGGTTGAAAGGCACTTTAAATCAATGAAGGCTTTGGTCAAACAAAGAGCACGTCTTGAGGGTTCTATGGTAGAAGAATATATGGCATATCAAACCATGGCTTATATTCATCAATATAGCGATGAAATAGGAAAAAGTATTATTGTTTTGGATCGCATTTGGGATGTCAACTCCGTGGACAATTTTGAAGGGGAGAACCTGTTAGCACTTGAGATTTCACCTAGGCTGAGATAGACAAACCTCAAAGCTACATCAAACCATTTCACCTCGTAGCTAGCCCTACGAGGTATGAGAAGGCTCTCTCGGGTCAAACTTGGTGGATTTTTCAATAAGATGAGTTTGACCAATTAGGAACAAGGATTTTAGGCTAGTAAATTGATAAGGGGGGTTGATTTAAAGTTTTTGGGTTTTTTGG
>APFE030953177.1:7943-22547 GCA_000404065.3 Pinus taeda | reverse complement strand
AGGGCAAACAATGAATTCGAATCCTCTCTAGACAGTGGAAAACATAAACATTAAACAAAATTGAAAGCTGAGCATGGCATGCATGAATTCAAATTTTATCACTTCTTTTGTTTAATAGCAGCAAGAGATTAAGAAATGGAACACATAAACACACTTACAATGACAAGTAGGAAACACACCATCAACATAATAATCCACAAGAATCCACAATGAAGTCTGCAAAACCCTGGCCTTCCTTTTCCTCAAATTGCAGAAATATAAGTCAACAATACAATAGAGCTTCTCCCTCTAGAGTCCAACCATGAAAATGAGAAAGAGAAGGCATAATATAGAAGATCTAACTTCTTCCCCACCTCTAGGGGTCGAGCTCAGCTTCCTAGGAGCTGTTGCAACTAATTCTAAATCAGTCACTAGATAATAGGCCAGCTCAACAACTTGCCTCTAAAACTTAGGAAACCTATCCATGCATTAAATATTCACCATTTACATCAAAGAAGCTTCTAGAAGAGGTAAAGAAGAGTAAAAGTATCTAATGCCATGAAATTTACACAAGAATCCATCATTTACATGCCCAAATGGTCAACCCAAGTGAAAACAGTGCTTTGCTGGCCGAACTGGTCAAAAACTGGCAAAGTTTGCCTGACTGGTCGCACCTCTGGCTCCACTGGTCGCACCTTTTTGCATCTCTATTTGAGGGCCTTCTCGGAGTCCAAATCAGGTGTAGGATAGCTCATTGGAAAGGTCTAGAAGTCTACTTTCCAACCCAACTGGAATTTCTGAATTTGGAGTTGATTTGACCCCTAAAAAATCAAATCTCCCAAGACTGCTTTCTGCAATTCAAAAAAGGGGCAGAAAGTCAAAATTTGCATGTATTTTGAGCTTTTGGGAGCCCAAATCTTCACAAAATTTGAAACCCTTTCATAGGCAAGTGTACTTTTTCATGAAAAATCCAACCATGTAGAGTTTTCTCCGTTCCGAGCTGTATCCACGACTGGTCTCGTACGGGGTGAGACCACTCGAATGGCCAAAACCTGTAAAATTTCCAAAAATGCCAAAAATGCCTCAAAATTCTCAAAATCTCTTGGGTTTGCTGCTAGGAGGAGGCTAATGAGTATCATGGTGAGTGAGAGAGGCCTCAGCCAAGATACGTAGCGGGTTGGTCTTCTTCTTCCTCTTGTGGACCTCGGACAACCTTCTTTGGAACATTTTCATCTTCGCCTTGCAAACATGCATCCTAGCCCAATAACCTATGATGACTGCCCTTTCCACCCTTATGAGGCCTCCTCTGTACCTCAACCTTTGGTCGATTTGGCACTTGGGAGGGTGATTTAATTGTTTTAGCAATTTTCTGGCAAACACAGGCCGAGTGGTCGCACCCCAGGCTCAAGTGGTCGCACCCCTCTGAGTGGTCGCACCAGTTCTGAAAATGCACTGTGGGAGTGGCGCTGAGTGGTCGCACCCCGCCCAATTGGTCGCACCCCTGCTCTGAGTGGTCGCACCCATTTTTCAGGAGGCTTTTGGAGGCCTTCCTGATGTCAGAATTGGGCGCAGGATAGCTCATTGGAAAGGTATTTGAGTCTAATTTCCAACACAAGTGGAATTTTTCAATTTGGAGTTGATTTGACCTGTCAAAAATCAAATATCCCAAGACTGGTCAAAAAGTACCAAATGAGGCTGCCTGAAAGAAGAGTGTTGTTTCAGTCAACTTTTGAATGCCTTCCTCAACCCCAAATTTAGCTCATGATAGCTCATTGGAAAGATCTCTTTGTCTAGTTATCATTTTACCCATCAATCAAATCATTTGGCCAACCAAGCTAGGAGAAAACTTGATTTTTCCAAGGTCACTACAGGGGTGTCTTTGATTCTCCTGAGGCAACGGTATTCTTGACATTTCTCTCAAACCATGACACCTGTGTAAAAAGTGAAGGATTTTTTCTTCTTTGGTATGTTTTGGACAAAAACCTCTCTCCGTTTCCCAAAATTCATCTTTTATTGCTCTGAAGCATCATTTGAGTGCGACTTGTCCCGATGTGTGAAACAAGGAATTCTGTCGAAATGAAGCGAGATGAAAGGGATAGGGGGCTTCTAAATTCTTGGGGAAATTTGTGGGAGTGGGGAGGGATGTTAGGAAGCAGGGGAAAGTGGAATCTCAGAGATTTAGTGAGGGGAAGAGATCCAAAAGGACAAAACACAGGCCCAACCTAGAAAATTGCCAAATTGTAGCTAGAAACTAGGGTTTGTGGAAAAATGAGGAATTTGGCGGATCTAAGGGATGGGAAGTGTATGATAAGGTACATGAAGGATAGGGGAAGGTGTATGAACATCAGGAAACAAGTTTTGCCAATGATTTGACCATCCAAAAGAAAATGGCTTCAAAACCCTAGGAGAGGGAAATGAACTTGCCAAGGCACAACTGAAGCATGAACAAGATGTAAAATGACCCAATAGAACTGACATGATAATGAAAACCCTATGAATGATGATAGACCCAGCTGAATAATGAAATAGACCGCCATTTGGACAACTTTACAAGGAGTGAAAGCAAACCCTAGACCTAATGCCTAGTGACCAAATTTTGCTTGAAAACTCTTTGAAATGACAAAATTTGACCTTGACACTTCAAAATAACTTTGTAAGAGCATGCTTGATCACTGGAGGAAGGCTGGAAAGACTGACACTAACAGAACCTATTGGGGAAAGGTAGAATGAGAAAAGTGAGATGTAAGTAGATAGTGGAGATTATAGCATATTTGACTTATTTGTTTTTATGTATATCGTACTTATTTAATTTTTAGGCTTCTAGCATAATCCATTATTATGAAGGTATAACATGGTAACTAATTATGTATATGTGAATTGTTTTATTTTAATACAACTAATCGAGAGTGGGATGCAATACATTTATACATTACTAACAATAAATATTGGACGAAGGTATAGATTGAATGATGAAAACAAGCTAATAATTGTAGGTTATCATGGTATGGTGTATCTTCATTGGTCAAAGAAGCTCAACGCATTGGAGATAACAATCTTACACAAAGCTAAAATGATTTAGCATATGGTTTAAAATATTATCAGGCAAGCATATTCACCCATACTACTTAGTTTTTTTTACAATTATATTGATGCATATGGCGTGTTTTTTTTCTTAATTTTCAAAATTTGCAAGTATAAATATGCATGCTTATCAATTGACAATGCATTTTTTATGTGTTTGATGTTTTGCAGTTGAAACACCACAACAAAATGTGGTGCAATGGCCAAAAATTTCACATCAAAAGGTTGGATGAAAAGATTATTTTTTTTATAGTGGGATAACTACAATATTTCAAGTTGTCAATGTTTCCTCTAGAGGTTACAAACATCCAAAACTCTTTGAGAATCGATACTATGGGTATCTACATGATATACTTGAGTGTGACTTTGAATCCTTCAAAATAGTTTTGTTTGATGTCAAATGGTTTAGGATATAAATCCATGAATGTCACCTTGATAGATCTGTTATTGAGCATGCTAACGAATTTACCATGGTTGATACAAGGAATATTGAGCCAGGATCAAAGCGATATCTTCTTCCAAGCCAATAGGAATAGGTATTTTATGTATACATTCCAGGTAAAGCGGGTTGTCCATATGTTGTTAGATATGATCCCAAAGGAAGGCCCGTAAAGTATAATGTAGCAGAAGAAGATGAAATTGAAGAAGAAGATGATGTAAAGGAGCAGGGAGTTCATGCACTGTGAAATGAAGATGTCAAAGAAGTTAAAAGAATATATGTTAATTCAGACAATGTTAATTTGGATGAAATATATGATATTGACATTGTGTCAGACGAAGAACTTGAAGAAGTTGAACCAAATGTAGAAAAGCATGTTCTAGACGATGATATAGACGACGACGACGATGATGATATGGTGAATCCATTGTACATGAATTATGAATTGGATAATATAGATGATGAGATGAATGAGGAATAAGATTAATGATATCACAATGTTGAAAAGTACGAGGTATGTATTTATATGTTTTTAGTCGGTTTGTTCTCTTTCATTCACCTTAAGTTTTTATTTTCCTAGTTTTTATGTTTGAATGTTACTATGTTTCTTTCAAATATATCATAGTAGATAGATTGGGTATGGGGAATTGAGAGTGATGTGAGGGGAAAATAGGGGCCATATGAGCTTCCACCTTCACATGGTTGGCCTTGTTAATTAGAGAGTATTATTCTTGAAATGAAGAGAAGCTCATTTACGTTTATACCATAATTTCCAATTTTCACTTTAATGGTTCATTAAGCAGACGTACCAGATGAGTTGGGTGAAGGGTGAACCAGACAACATGAAGGTTGGGAAGAAATGCTAAGTAAGGTCAGCCTATGATTGTCCATGAATTGAGTTCCCTCCAGGGCGTCTCATAATGCTTTTAAGAAAATCGAATGATTAATGTTTAGGTGTTAAAAGATGGTTTATAATTGATTGATTATGTAACATGGATGTACTAACAAATGATAATATTTATTTGTCATTGATGAGATAATGATTTGTGTTGATTGATTTGCATAACAAGGGAAACACCCATTGCCTAGATGCACCTTCACAAAGGTGGAGCGCTAGGGCGCCCCTAGGGACGTCCGCCCGGTAGGGGCACCTGTGCAACAAGTTGGTGGGTTGACCTGACTTAGAAAGGGGTACCCACATAAAAGAAGTAAGGTCGGCCCATGGATACCTGTGAACAGAGTTCCCACCAAGGGGTATCATACTGATTGTTAAAAGATTGACTAAAGTAATGTTTGGGTGTTAAAAGTTGGTTTATAATTGATTGACTATGAAACATAGTACTAACAAATTATAATATTGTGTTGTCATTGATGATCGAATGAAGGCAGGGCGCCCGGGTAACCATGTGGGCGTCACATCCTGGGCATGCTAGGGTGCCTAGTGCCCATGGAGGCGTCACTTGCTAGGAATTCCAAGGCACCCAACACCAATGGGCGCGTCACGTGCTGGGAATTCCAAGGCGCTCGACGCCCATGGGGGTTGTCATGTGTTGGGCACACCAGGGAACCCATGTGACGAGTTGGTGGGTCGACCCAACTTGGCAAGGGTTGCCCGCAAAAAATAAGTGAGTCCGACCCATTATTTCCCATGAATAATGTGTTTTGAGAGCCATAAAGTTTGAGCTAATGAAAATTTGTGTGGAGTTTAAATTGTTTTAGTTACAATGTGTTTTGAGAGCCATTGAAATAAATAGGCTTCTTGAGGGATAAATTAGGCCTCTTCTAGACCGACCTGTCCTTTTGGTGGCTTCTAGACCAATATTTTTACATGAAATATATTTCTTTCTTTGATACATGAGCCCTTCAAGGGGATTTACATCATGACCTTGACTTTGACACTTCTTCACAACCCTGGAGCACTCAATGGGTGCTTTGACTTAGGACAAATAACCAATGGGAAAGAAACCCATTTCATAATAAAATAAATTTCTTTTTACAAACAAATATTTTCTTTTCTTTCTTTTGACAAGTACAATAATTACATCTAGTGATGACATGATTAAAATTGTGAAGAGTGACACTATTACTTCTTCAACAAAGCTTACTTTAAACCCTCACAATGTTCTTTTACCATAACCTTGAAAAATTCCTCAAAATTGTAATTCAACCAAATTATAAACAACTTATAGTGACAGCAATGCTCTTTAATAGAGCACATGGGGAGGTTAAAGGGAGGAGTATGTGAAGCAGACATGTCTCTGATCAATTTTATGTAAATGTAACCTTTTTTTGGATTAATTATTTTCAATATTTCCTATATGAATATTAGTTGTGCTATCTTATAAGGCTTTAAATAATTTGTTTTCCCTTTTTGTTAAGTAAGTTTTGACAGTTCATATAGAGAAATAATAGCTCGAATGTTTGTAAAAGGAACATTTAATAAAACAAAATTTCATTCCAACAAAACAAAATTTAATAATGATTGAATTTATATACCAAGTAATCATAAAAATAATGCCACCAAACAATCTAGACAAAGACTTCCCAAGACCAAGCTAGCCACCAAACAAGCTAGACAAAGACTTCCCAAGACCAATCCAGCCACCAAACAATCTTCCTTGAACAAAAAAAATATCTCCAACGAGTCAACAAGGTTGACCTTACTAAGAATTTAACTTATCTAAATTTCAGCTTCATCAATCAGGTCTGCAACTTCAACTTCCAAAAATTTGAACCTGCAGTAACTCAAGAATCTGAAAAACTCGCATGAGTTGGCCAATATTAGTAGGAGATCAAACTTCTTTCTTTTACTGAGATTCTTCTTTTCTTCTCTACGTTGATTTCTTGTCTTCTAGCCTCATCACTCTAATTTTCTATCGCAGATCAAATGCCAAGATGTGTGTCATTAGAGGATGTTGAAGTCCTCTTATTTATAGTCTTCATAAGGGCTAGAGTGGGCTTCTCTAGGTTGACTTTATCATGGATGGCCAACTTATTCATGGGGTCTTTTTAGATTTATCTAAACATAAAAATAATATTTTCTTTCTTGATACAAGAGCCCATTCGGGTCTATTACATCATGACATAAACTTTAACTCAAGACATGAAACGCAGAGCACTCAATGGGTGCTTAGACCTAGGAACCAAAAACTTTGAGCATGAAAACCATGCTTTAGTAAATAATTTTTCTTTTATAATAATTTTCTTTTTCTTTTGATAAGTACATAAGGGATACATCATTTCATGAGCGAAATACAATTATGAAGACCAATACTACTTACAACTTTCAATAGGAACTTCGCATGTTACAAACCTTCAATGTCTTCTAGGGTAGATTGCTCCTCAACTAAACTCATCTCTCCTTCTTTTGTACTTCACATTTCTACTTATCCGCAGACTTGCTATGAAATGAAGTGAATGTGTGATGTCACTCAAAGGAGGTCGAATGTCTACTTTATATAGCCTTCCAAACGTTCTTTAATCCCAATGGGAGGCCAAATTCAGCTAGCTAACTAACCTGTTCTTGGGAGCACTATAAACATTTGTCCAAAATACAAAATGTTTTTCTTTCTTTGATACAAGTACCCAAATGTTTATTTACATAATGGAAATGACCTTTTGACTCAAGACAATCCTATAGGCATCCAATGTATTCTTGACATATTAAACAAAGACTTAATCATGAAACCCATGATTTATAGAATTTTATTTTTACAATTTTATTTCATCTTTTGATCAATATATACTAATTAGATCATGACATGAGACAAATGACAATTTTCAAGACTGAAACTAGTTACATTTCCCAATAGACAGGATCATGTTGTTTCAATTAAGCCATAGGAGCAACACCAATAATGTTTTCATTTTGAGTTTCTCGCTCAGTTTGGGACAAAGATGCATTTGATACATGATGGCACCAACAAAATTATGGTTCATGATATATGTTTGCAGAAAATGATGTATTTTATAGGCATTTGTATGACATAACCTTGGAAATATTTGGGTCGACCATTCGCACAAACAGGGAGTCCCAAAATTTCAAGTTAAAGGAGGAGCTTATTAAAAGGATGGTTTGCATGTTCAGTGACGTTACCTTCAACAAATATAGAGTTACCTCAAAGGCGGGCCTACATTTAAAAATGATTTGTGCGACTAGTAGAGGTCCCATTTGGAAAGGACCAGGTCACATGCATTCCCTCCATCGATTACAAAGATGGAGTGGAGAGCTCTCGTGGTAGATGCACACGAGAAGGAACTTCGAAAATAAAGGAAGACTCCACCAAGACCTGGAAGGTATGAGGCACATTTAATAATTTAATTACATTTCTTTATCATAATTATGACATCTAATTAAGTTTTTCAATGTTTTAAATATAGTCTCCAAGATACTTTCAAATCCACACAAGTTAGAATACTCAAACATGGGTAGCATCATCTTGGCCTGGGTGGTTACTCGAAATTAACCGCAAAAATTATAAGTATATAAAAAAATAATTTGCATCCAAACTATAAATTGTTAACAATTTTAATTTAATATCATAGAAGAAGAAAAATCCATGTTCTAATGCAAAATTGCAGGGGACACAATTCAAAGAGGCTTAAATGGAGGAAGACCTAAATATTGATTTCAAGTACGGCCATCAAGTCATGGTTGAATGAAGGATAAGCTTGGTGTCTTCATAGTCTTCTAGCATCGAACATAACACTCAAGAAAATAAAAGCAACGAATAACATTTATAAATCATTACTTATACAATCTATTTGTTATTATTTTTTTCCATAAAGTAATGTGCTTGATTGTAAAATGCAAGCAAGCAATGTAAACAGAACACATGATCCTATTGACAGGGGAGTGCGTGATCTTGAGACTGATGTTCAACTCGATATTGGAAGTATTTCATGTGTTATAAAAAATTTGTAGTATGGAATATAATTAAAAATATTTAAATGCAAATGGTGTATTAATTATAACCTTTCTTGTTTCTAAACCAGAACATGTACATGATGTGGCCAGAGAATAGGAGGAATGTTGGCTTATTGGTGCCTGACCTAGGTTCAGAGTTGATTTAGCCAAACAAACCCTGATACTACTGGCCCTTTCAGCAACAGTCCACAGAGCGCGGACTGAGGTCTCACCCAAAGTAGGATGGGAGGTTGCTAGAACCAGGTTTCCACACCCTGGAGATGTCTGATGAGTTCAAGTGGTCCGCAGTTTGACCTTGCACGCAGGTTGCTTCATGCACTTTCCCGTACCTCACGGCCCAATATACTGCCTACGTGCAGCCCTACTTAGGGACTGAAAACTGCGCTTCTGTGTTATTACCCAAGACTTTATTGGTATTCCAATGTTAGTTGATTATCTTAGCCTACTTGCATGTTTTAAGTTATACTTAACAACATAAACCATTCATACAAGTGCGCACAGTAAATAAACAACATATTTGCAAATTATATCAAACATGCATTAACCCAAGAATAGATAGAAAAAATTATGATAAAACTTCTCTTTATTACTTCCTTCCTTGGTTACAGACTCGACTCCACCCTACGCACTCAGTTGCAGAGGTCTGCGCACTCAGCTGCAGACTACTAGGCCTATGCGCACTCAGTTGCAGAGCCTTCTCCTACTCTACAACCCAAAGACACACTTTACACTTGCGATTCAATCACTTAGACTTGTTACTCATCTCTATTCTTCTTATCTATTTTTTACACTTAGAGCCTCACTTTATTTATATAATCCCATGGTCTGCAGACCATGGGTAGGTCTATCCAACCGACGTTACATTACAAAACTAGGGCAGACAACCCTGTGACTCTATTATACTTTCGCACTCCGCGCCCACAATTCGCGGAGCTTTACAACAAGATTGGGTCAAAACTTGGGCTTTGAGGCCCAAAAAATGCCTTGGGGGTATTCTATGCCCAACAAGCCCCCAACACAAACATCGTCACTCGCCCTCGAGTCACTCTGTTAGCGTGACGATCTTTGCGTGGAGTCCCTCCAATTATTCTTGAACTGCGCGGAGGTCAGCAATGCACTGAGCTATTGCTTGCTGGATCTGCTACATACGTTGTTCTGAGGCCTCTGTGTCCGAACTGCTTCTCTGCATCTATGTCGGTATCCCTTGCAATTGTTTATAGTCCCACGCCTTTGTCCGGATCCTTGGAATGTGAAGACTGTGCTTCCGCCGGTTAGTCAGATAGTCGAGCCACCCTTGTAGGGCTTCAAGCAACTACCATTCACTTTGCCTGGGAAAGGCTCTCCATTTATTTTAACTAGTTAGATTGTGCCTCCATCTATGACCTCCTTAACCACGTATGGTCCCAGCCAATGCATTCTGAACTTTCCCGGAATTTTTTCAAACTTACCGTCATACAGCAGCACTAAGTCATTTACCTTGAAGGTGCGCAACTTAATATGGCGATCATGCCAGGCCTTTTCACGATTCTTTTGTACTTGCTGATAAAAACCAGCCAATAACCATTCCTCCTCAAAATATTCTAATTTTGCGAGCCTTTCTTCTAGAGCTTCACGGTCCGTCATACCTATGAGCACTGCTATGCGCAGACTAGGTATAATATACTCCATCGGCATGAAATCTTCCATGCCATAAACTAATTGGAAAGGTGTTTGTCCCATCAATTTCTAGCATGTTTTCCTATAATCCCATAGTACGGCAAGTATGCATAGGTCCCAATCGCTTCACTGAACATTGCACACTTGGTTAGCGCAGTCTCTAGTAATTTGTTGAAGGCTTCTACTGTCCCATTGGCTTGTGGGTGATACGGTGTGCTTTTCTGATGATACACCTGGAACTCTTCTAGGAGTGTGATGATGGTTTCGTTCAAGAAATGTGTACCACGATCACTCATTAAGATTTTCAGACAAACAAATCAAGTCAACATGTGTTCAAACAAAAACTTCGCAGTCGTGGTGCTCATGCAGTCTTTGACCGGCTGCGCTTTCGCCTAGCGAGTCAGGTACTCTGTCGCGGTGATGATGTATCGGACGCCCATTTTTCCTTGAGGTTTGATAGGTCCTACAAAGTTGATTGCCCATTTTTCAAAGGGTTGCAGCGTCATTTGTGGATTCAAAGGCATTTCATCCCTTCGTGATGGTTTACCAGTCCTTTGACATATATTGCAAGTCTTAAAGTGTGATTTTGAATCCTGATGAAGGGTTGGCCACCACAACCCTGCACGGAGAATATTTTGTGCAGTCACTTGTCCTGCATAGTGTCCTCCTACAGTGCCCCCATGTGGTTCCATGAGGATCTGACTTCGTTCAAATTCAGGTACGTATCTTCACAATATCTCATCATTTCCCATTTTGTATAGGTGCCCTACGATGACAGTGAAATCCGTCGCATGCACCACCAATTCCTTCTTCTGTTGAATGGAGTATTCCTTCGGCGCAGTCCTTGATGTCATAAAGTGGATTATATCTTCGAAGTGTCCGTCCGCAACTCGTACAACAAAGATTTGTGCATCAAGTAATCCTTCCTCCAAACTAGTAGGTTCCTCGCCCGTCTCAATACGCGACAAGTGATCTGGCCCTGTGTTCAGGCATCTAGGTTTTACCACGACCTCAAATTCATATTCTTGGAACAATAAGAGCCACCTATAGATGCGCCCCCCCAACAAAGGCTTATTGACTAAGTATTTTAGCACGAAATGGTCTATATACATTTTGAAATGTCCTCCTAGAAAATAGTGTCGGTGTTTTTGAAGCGCGTACACCATAGCCAATCCCTCACGCTCGGTTGTGGAATAGTTATTTTCAGCTTTGGACAATCTACAACTTGAAAACGCAATAGGGTGATCCAAGCCCTCTCCGCCCTCTTATGTGAGCACCGCTCCCAGCGTGATACACAATGCATCAACATGGACATGAAATTCCACATCCCATTTTGGGAAGACCATGATTGGAGCAAAGGCCAATTTCCCCTTTAGGACATGCAAGCTCTTCATGCAATCATCATTCCAGCAGAATGTGACATCCTTTTTCAATATTTTCTCCATTAGCGCGGTGATCTGGGCATAGATTTTGATGAACTTCCTGTAGTACCCTGTGTGTCCCAAGGTAGCACGCAACTATTAAACACTTTGTAGTGCTTCCAAATTCATAATTACTGCAATCTTCATGGGGTTTACCATTAGTCCCTATTTGCAGACCACATGTCCCAGTAGGTTCCCAAAGGGACTGAGCAATGTGCACTTCTTAAGGGTCAGCGCAATCGGGTGTCATCGGTAAGTATCCAGCATCAAGCATAAGCTTGCTACATGGTGCTTAACCAATCTAAAGACAGTCCAATCATCCAGATAGACCTCCAAGAATTTGTGGATATGTTCTTTGAAGGCAGAAACAACTATGCGCGAGAAGATGGTTGGCGCATTTTTTAACCCAAACGGCATGACATTGTATTGAAAATAGCCCCATTTGATGGCGAAGGTGGTCTTTCTCCTGTCTTCCAGCATGATTTTGATCTGGTGGTACCCTGAGAACCCATCGGTGAAAGAATATGCTTCTTACCCACCGACATTTTCTAATACTTCATCTATGAACGGGATTGGCAATGGGTCATGTACACAGGCGTCATTCAACTTCTTGAGGTCCACACATATTCTTATCTCGTGCCTTCTATTTTTCTCCTGCACTACCATGGGGCTCACCTAGTCAGACTCTTCCACCGGCTCAATAACTCCAGCTGTGAGCATTTTGTCTAGTTCTAGGTGGACCTTTTCCTTGTACTTCAGATTCAAGTGGTAAGGCCTCTGCTTAACCGGCTTCACATCGGGTTTTAGGGTGATCTTCATCATCCCTAAATTGCCAACGATCCCCTTTAACAATGTAAACTTTGAAACGGGAACTATAAACTCAAAACGGGAACTCTGGCCAAAAAACCCCAAAAAAACATCAAAAACAGTGCTCAAAACGAAAAGTGTGTATACTGGAATGATGTTTTTATTTTTTAGGCGTCAATTTTGAACATGTTTTAAAATTGGTAGTGACTACAAAATTTACTATGAAATTTTCATGCAAAATATAGCTTCAAAATGAAAGTGATGACACTGGAACAATGATTTTTTTTAGGGTCAATTTTCAAAATTTAAAACAAATGATAATAAAACCAAATTTTTATGTGTCAAACAAAGTTGTTTATGCGGGAAAAAACACACTATTGTTTTTGGTAGAATATCATTTTTCTTTTCTAAGTATAAATTTAACATGTTTTCAACCATAACATGCTAGATACAAAAAAAAATTGAAATTTTTTCAACTATAAAATTTAAAAACCATGACATTATGAACAAATTACATCACTAAATGCATTCAAAAGTCATTATTTGTATATTGAATAAAACATATTTTATATCTCTAATTTAATATTGCATTGTAGATATTTTAAACAATAAAATTTATCGTAATTAAGACATATAATCCAACAACATAAAAATGCCTCATAACTTCTCATTTAACACCATATGGAAAACATTAATTTTATTTGAAGATACGATGCATACATCAGTGATATAAACTGTCTTAAACAATTATTCAAAATCACTCATGTTTTCTGGCACACCATCAGAATTCACATCTTCAGATGAGTGACTGGACGCTGATGAAGATGTTCCATATTCTTCTCTTTCATCAACTAGTGCCCCATCTGAGTCCACATTCATGCCCAACATTTCAGGTTTCAAAATTCTTCTAGATCTACGACTGGTTTCAGGTGACTCCCATGTCAACATTGTTCCTTCTAGTAATAACCTTTTCAGAATCTCTATCGTCTTGAAGCGAAGAGTTCCTCTCTTTGTTAAATTGAAGTCATAAACAAGTATGTCTACATCCTCCAATTTTAATATGTCTGTGCGGTGGCGATTTACATTTGTACCCTTTCTTTTTCTTTTTCCGCCATTTTTTTTGTCAACTACCATCTCTGGCTTATACACACCATTGAATGGGTGTGTATTTGTGGCATACCAATGTACTTCAACACTTGTAACATCCTCGTTTTCTGTAAAGACCTTTATAACTTTAGCAACCCAAAATGGATAGCCATTGGGATCTCCATCTGCTAACACTAGAATCATGCAACCCTCCTTAATATCATGTACTGAACCCCTATAAAGGTCTTCCATGGCTTCACGTTGTGCACGAGATCTTCTAGAACCAATATACACCTCTCTTTCCGCTGCCTGTGAAGAATTAATAATTCCTTGAGATTGTTACTGCTCAACAATGTCTACTTCCTCATGTTCATTCGACACATTTTGTGGCCAAATAAATGGACTTTTCAAAGGTATATCTTCATTTATTGTTGTCAAAATGATATCACTTTGATTATTGAAAAACGACTCCCACCAAACTAAATCAGCAATTTCAAAGTACTCATATGTATATCTAATACATTTTTTAATTTCTTCCAGGCAATCAGAATAATTTATAGCCCTTTTCTGTCTACGTGCATTCTGAACTTCACCAACTGATTGTAATAACAATATTTTTGATGCAAATATTGGATGATCTGGAATGAACTTCAAAAATTGCAATCCTGATGACGATGCCCATTCTGTAGTAGTTGAATACTTCTTGCCCCATATTAGTGTTTTCCCATCAATTTTTTTGATACGAAATTGATGTTGGAAGCTAATGTCATTAAGTTGTTCAATGCATTTCCCCTCACCATATGATCCCAGAATAAACCTTCGTATGTCAACAGTTTCTTCCAACACATCAAAAGTGGGCTCTGGCATGTATGATTTCTTAATACATTCAATTAGTGATGGCAAGCTCCCAACTTCCTTCCTCCTTAATGTGACTGAAAAACGACTGAACATCTGATCAATATGGCCATGAGTGTGCCCAACAAGAAGGAAACCAACCTTTACCTTTTGAAAATTTCCCAATTCAACAAGCATGTTTAGATATCCAAAAACAACCTGATTTTTGTTTTCACGGCAAGTGTTGTCCAATTGTAGATACAAAACTTCAGGAAGATTACCAGATCAATGAGAAACCACATCATGAATTATGGTTATGGTCAGATTTGCATCATTATGAATATTTGGAGCTGTGAAGTACACCCTTGGCAACA
>APFE030953174.1:0-13175 GCA_000404065.3 Pinus taeda | reverse complement strand
GTTAAATTGCGACCCAACGCTGCACCTGAATGTGACACTTTGCCGCAGTATCACTTCTGCCCACAATTTTTCAATACTTTTTGATATTACGATCATCATGTTTCATACATGTTGTATGAAACATTGCACAACCATAAATGAAGTCACCTTTTCTCATTCTTTTGGAGACTTGAAAGACGCCGCATCTACTACAGTGTGGATTTGTCCTCTGGAATTCAGAAACCAATCAATTCCGAAAATCAGATTGAAAACACAATAAATCAATAAAAATATATTTGTCCTCTCCCATTCAAAACCCAATAAATGCCAAAATTTTAAGACATACAGTCATTATAAATAATGATAATTGAAGGACACTCTGATGTTGCTGCTCACTCTGAATTATCTCACTGCTCTCTGTTACTTGTGTGTTTTCTTGGGTGCCATTTATATTATTGATATCAAAATTCTCGAAAGCAGACTATTCAGAGACGACTTTTTCGGAAGACCAGTGAGCAGGGCTCCAGTGTGAATAATGCAGGGTGAGTCTGACATGTCGCCAACCTCATGATGTGTCCGTCAATAATTGAGGGTGAGTCTGACTTGTCGCCATCATTCTCATGATGTGGACTGTCCAAATTGAAACGACACATGTCATGACAGCCCATCTATGAAGCAAACACTAGATCCATCAGTCCTGGATTTTAGAAAATATGAAAAGAGTTGTGGCAATTGGAATCAACATTATTATTAGATATTACCGCTTTTGCACAAATTTGGACATTAATTTTACATTGCTACTTGCATAAGTTGCTCCTTCTTAAGCAATAGGGAAGGAAAAACCAACCATAACACCTCTAATCAGTTATGTTGTTTAAACTTTCTTAAGCCATGGATTTTTCATTGGTTTAATATAAATTATTTAATGGGATTAAATTTACATGGCCAAAAGAAATGTTATTATATTTTTCACTTAGATTGACTTTTTATAGCTTTCAGCGTTGTTATCTAAACAATTCTTAAAAATGAAAAATATATGTTACTAACATAAAATATAAAAATATTTCTCCCAGAAAAATTGATAAGAAGTAATATAAGTTAAACTTGTCACTTTAGTCTAGGTAAGGCTTCTCAATATGCTCATCCATTTGATATAATTAGACATTGCAGTCGATGTGGGAAACTTACTAGGTTATTTCATCAAACAGGCATTAAAAAGCTTGTGAAAGGAATTGTCATGTATTGAAGTAGATCTCAACAAAGGTCTACTAGATAAATTCATTCTGAAGTAGAGGGGTAGGGTTTATTAG
The DNA here is from genome assembly GCA_000404065.3 of Pinus taeda. Classification (NCBI taxonomy): domain Eukaryota; kingdom Viridiplantae; phylum Streptophyta; class Pinopsida; order Pinales; family Pinaceae; genus Pinus; species Pinus taeda. Next base: position 11,886 of record APFE030953174.1, on the reverse strand, counting down.
CAACTAGTGGACTATGAAAACAATGCTTTCCATCACATGAATTGTCAACAAGCTGACACATCTTCAAAATACCTACCATTTTTCTCAAGCACCCATCCCCACCTAGATGCTAGCAAGAAAAGTCATGGATGGCAAGATCCAAAGGTTACAAAACGATCCAAAAATACTTCGACTCCCAAGCAAGCTAACATATACCAATAGAAGACACTCACTTCCAAATCAACTCCTTCAAATTTGGCTCATCCACAGATAGATCCATCTCATCTCTCAGCTGATGAGGCCCATCCTTCCACCAAAAATAAAAGAGACTCATCCATAATTTTGGCTTCGCCAATGGTTGGGCACAAACATATCGAAGAATCTGATCACTCAAATAGTGATATGGAAACAACAAATACTGCAGAACCTCTAACAATGGAACTATCTCAAAGAAATCTTCCACATTTGTTCTTGACAACTCTTTGGAATGGATTGAAGTACACAATATAAAATGAAAAAAAAGGAAAATCCATAATCAATCCTAGGATCTAAAACCAATATAGAAGTAAATGTATTTCCTTGTACGTTGTTGATCTATGATGGATGGAATTATTTAATTTGCTATTTTGAGGTAATACAAATCAACTTTACCCAAAAAATAAACTATCTATATAAACATCATTGATAAGAAACATTCTTAATAAATATATATCAATCTAATTAAATATTTGGTTTTTAATATAAATGATAGTTTATTAAATTAGTTAAAGTTATATTTGAATATTAATTTAAATATTGTAAACCAATTTTATCTATTTATATGAATATATTTTTTTAATTAAATATATAAGGTTGTGTCTTTCTGATTTCCAAAGTCAAGAATATGTTGAGGGGTGGAACAAGTGAAAGGATGTGAGCTACTAGGGTTTCTCAACCGATCATGGTTGTTGCACAAAGGTTTATAGTTATTGTTTAGGTGTTTTACCTTTGTTGCCTCATCGTTTTACAATCCATTTTCTTTCTCAGTGGTCCCTTTTTTATTTTTTCACAGCCTTTGCACTAGTTTTCTTGGTATACTTTTCTCTCCATGGGATTTTGACATGTTCTTACTCTTGTGTCTTTTTTTAGTCTACAAATGGTTTCATCTTATGGGGTCATTAGGTGAGAAGTCATTGATCTACCCTGATCACGGGGGGATGGGGGTGGCGAAAGAGGGGGAATATTTCTTAGATATTCGCCTACCCTTTTCAGAATCTCAAGTTTATAGGGCTCAAGGCTCCTCGATCATCTCTATTCCTCATAGCATCATTGATAGAAGTCTAATGGGTGTATCACCACCTCTTTTGAATCAGCTACAAGTGCCCTCTTCCTCAGATTTTGTCTTTCATATTGGGGTTGGGATTTTACCTTCTGTTTGGGTTTTGGGCCCATGATTTTTCCTCCTATTTTTGATCCTTTGAATGGTTTACATGGCTTTCAAGCTACCCCTTGGTATTTTGGCTTTCAGTCGTCATCATTATATTCTTTCATTCCACTTGACCTTCTAGATTAAGTGTTGGTCCATTTTTCTAAGTTGCCCCTATAATTTCATATGAGTGTCGAGCTTATTGTGTGGGTTTACCTTTCTCAGGGTTTTTTTAAGGGCTCAAAACCCTTCCTTTCCTCCATATCTCCCCTTTGATAGTAGTGTTCAAAAATTTCTAGCTTCTCATGCTCTGGAGGACAGGTCCCATTTTTTGGGTAAGGAGGCTAGGGGATCTGGTAGGGAGGTCTTGACTAGATTAGAGGAGGGCCCTTCCAGAAAGGTAAGGTCTTCCTTATCAAGGAAAAGGGAAGAAGAGTCACTTTTTCTAGTAAATAGAAAATCTTTAGAAGGTCTTAGCGCTTGGCCTAGATCTGATTATTTAGCAAGCGAAATATTTTAGTTGCAAATCTCTGGTGGGAAGGATTATTGATTGTAATTTTTACCTACCTTTCCTTAGTGAAAGGGTGGAACCCTCAGTATGACATTTGACTAAACCCTTGATCATTGTTCAATCCCTCATAAAGTGTTGGGTCTATTTGATTTTCTAGGATGAAGTGAATGTTAATCTAATTGAAGGTAAGGTGATGAAACTTGACTCATTACTAACCATATTTAAGTAGTGGACTCCCCATTTTGATGCTAGAATGGAGAAGATTGACTCAATGTCGATACAGGTTTGGATACTTAGTCTCACATCTCACTTGTGGCATGAACAATTAGGTGGGTTCCTATTTAAGCACAACACATCTTAAATAACTTTTTGTGACACCTCAATGCCCTGTATTCTAGGTAGTGTGGATATAAGAGGGGGATTCTTAATGCAATGGATTCCAATCCTGATGGATTATGAGGGCATCCCATTCTGATGTTGACATTGCCATCAACATGGCCATAGTGCAAAGAAATGTGTCCTTCCTATGAATAAGAAAGTTCACCGGCCTTTGGGTGCTAAATTTGGGGATGCATTGGGCTTAGTTTCATATTTTATGGCATCATCTCCTCGATTTTCATGTTCATTTTCACTCGATGCTTCTACAAATGTACAAACTTCCATTATGATTTCTAAAGGATCATGTCCCAAGTCCACTCCTCTAGTTCCCCTGCCTGTGACTTGTGAAGGTGCTTTGTTGATTCCTCCTTTTTCTATTTCGAATTCATGTTCTATAAATGTAGTTTCTTCTATTCCTCTTTGTACTATTGGTGTTTCTTTGTCCTCAGAGGTTCCTTTTTCTATTGTATTGTTCATTCTTCCCTTGAATCCTTCCTCCTGCATGGCCCCTACTTTGTGTCCTTTTATAGTTGCCCCAAGTGACTTATCCTCCCCTTCATTGTCATCCTCATTTGTATCTTTGGAGAGACCCATTTCTCATGATGAACTCTATGATTTGTGCTCTCGTCTTATGATTCTCCAGATGGATGGTATATTGTGGGGTTTGGGGGAGAGCTTTCTCTCTCATTCAAGGAGAGCCATTGTTGGGGTTGTAAAAGATTCCTTTATATTGTGTAAGAGAAACGAAAATTTGACCTTGTAGCTGGTAAACAACATTCCATTCAAGGGGGCCTTAGAGAAAGTGCAGCATGTTGAAATTTAGGAAGCATCAAGACAAATTTCCTCATAGAACCCATAAGTCCCAAAGGAAGCCCAAATGCCCGAATAGTAATTCTCAATTGGTTAAAAGCAATTATTATTTTTATATGGCACAAAATTGTTTGGGCAAGCAATCCATAAATTATGTGAAAATATATTTAAATGAAAATTTGATTTTCCCTCCAAGTCTTCATTAAGTCGACCTCAAATGAGGGCCTCGTCTTGCACCCCATTGAATTGTATATAAAAGGAACCCTTGTGACTCATTTGGAAAACAAAGCATCAAATAAACAAGATCATTAACAATATCTGAAATTCTGTATGGTATCTTTTGTAAGACTTGTTCATATGGGATCTTCTGATTCGTATAGCTTCTTCATATGAATCTTTTGTATGGTAATTTGCAAGGCTTCTTCGTATGGGATATTTTGATTCATATATCTTCTTCATATGGATCTTATGTACGATGATTTGATGTCATGCTCTATGGTTCATCGAATTTTATTGTGCATGTTGAATTGCATTCTCTTTGGCTCAATATACATGTTTTATTATACTGTAGACTGTATATGTATCATGCTATTACATACAATGGATCACTCTTTATACATTTTGGCTCACATGATCTGGCTCCTTATTATAATGATATCGCATCAATGCCTACGCAAGTTATAATGACTCGTTATTTGAATGTCAACACATCAATGGTTGTGTAAATTATAGTGGCTCGTTATTTTAATGATATGTGGCAATGGAAAATTCATAAGGTCATTATATTGATGACATTGCATCAATATGCACTTCAAATTTCTAATTACAGTGGATAGCAATGTGTAATTTCATTGGCTTTCTCAAATTCTTCAGCAACTTACTACAATTTTGTATGGCATAACTACTATTCTATCTGTCTCATAGAAGTTCATATCACTTCGCTTGTGGCTTGTGTTCTCCTTCTAGTGGATATCATTGTGCTTTATATATACATGTTAGATCCCAGTATGTTGTTACAGGTATTCCTTGCAAACATGATTTGTGTGACTGTAAGGGTTTACAATCTATATTGTGTAGGCCCTAATGTAGTGGAAGAATCAACCCTAGTAGAGCTAACCCATGACATATGGACAAGCATTATGGTGACGTTGACTTTGATATTATATTATTATGATAACAATGACCTCGCCTTATGATGAATGTGATCACACACTTGTGCTACATTAATATAGCCCGTATGATAACACTGGTGATATATGATGATAGCAGTGATGATACATGATGATGACTTTGTTCTTGTGACACATCATAGCAATAGCATTGATTTTTTAATCTAATGGGTTTCTTGACAATAAGAATTACACTTGATAGTGATGATATTACTTGATAACGACGACTCCTGATAGTAATATTAGTGACATGGATGATGTTTCCCGTGATAGAGATATGGAAACAACTCTGATATTTTAGTTCACAAACAAAGTTGTGAACTGACTTGAATGATTTATGTATTTCATTATGAATGTAATTTGTATCTCAGTTGAACAATTGATGAATATCTAATAGAAGAATAATTTAGATGGGTTTTACCCCTTGTGGGGATTTTCCTTGGTCTTTAACCTAAATCATGATGTCTCTATTATGCATGTTTTTCTTCCTTTGTTCATTTATTATTCTATTCAATTGTTGATGTTATTGTTCTCTCTACATAGTTGCAAATGATGATGTAATGTTATGGGGTGAATGTAATGCAAATATGTTGAAAATTTATAAATGCAATTATCTTCAATAGAGAATAATCTAAGCCCTAAAAGTTAACATGGTATGAGAGCTAGGTCAAAGAAAAGTCATTGAAGATAACCCCTGTGAAAACACCTATGGATAAAGTAGAGTGAAAGAGATGAAGATGACAAAGACCTAAAATAATGTTAAGGTTTGGATGAAACCCTATGGAATTCTTTTATATGGAAGCTAGGGTTTGAAGAAACCCTATGAGTGGTCTTCATTTGGCAAGATCATAAGTATGATTCTGAATTTATTCATATGATCGAAGAGAAGTTATTTGGGTCAAATTCAGAAAAACTCTAGGAGTAGGCCTGAAATATGGTAAAGGCTTGGGTTCTATAGTTTTGAAACCCCAATATGATTATAATCAGTGAGAATAAATTTAGTTATTCAAGTTCATGTGACAAATTTAAAGAAACCCTAGATGGACTTGACTCCTATCCAATAGGATATGATATGCTATAGATTTAGAGGTCATTGATGGCTAGAGTTGGTTGTCGATAGAAGAGATAAATTATACAGGTGGTATGCATGAGGAATAATTTATTCTGAAGATGATATTGACATATGGTTGATGTTCTATAGCGACTCTTGGAGGTGAGATCAAGAGGGAGTTGAGAGATTTCTACAAATCTTCATTAAAGATAAGTACTTTCAAATTTCATGTTATTTCTTTATGACACTACTCTTGTTTAGATTTATTATTCTAGACTATTATTCATTCTTCTTGCATGGATTCTTGATCTCTAACTCTTTGGATGAGGATGTGAGATCCTTCTTGGGGATCATGAAGTCGAAGAAAATTATGCGAAGAGAAATCCCCATGAAGGATTGGTGCAGGAAGATGAAGGAGCCACTCCCATTTTGAGAGAAGAAAGATAGTCCTGCCTCATCACGAAGTACACTTTCATTATGATTATATTGCTTTTAATGCTCTTGTTCTTGTTATGGTATCAAAAAATACTTCAGAATGATGTGAGGACCAAGTCCTCTCTGTTAAGGTCAAGAATAATGTAGATCCATCCCATAATTATAATGGAAATTGAAAGATGGACAAGAGCTGAGACCTTGTAGGAAGGATTGAAATATCCTTGGTTGATGATTATGATTAAAAAGGCTTCCTATTCCGAGGGAGCACAATGTCATGTAATAATGAGATATTTTGAGAGAAAGAGATGTTGAATTTTGTATGTCCTTACACAAGGACCATCATGTTGCAGTGTCTGATAATTCGACATAAGGAATATTCTCCCAACAAGAGATGGTTATGATGAGATATTGGATTCCATTGCCTGATGCATTATTATAAGATGTATGAAGGAGCATACTTGGAACCTCCTCAAGAGAATTGTATCTCTAATTGGGAAATGCTCTATTATGAAATGTTTATGGAGTTGGATTTCTCCATGATGTTCTTAAGGAAGAAGCATATGCGGAGCTACCTCAGGTATTTGAGGAACATGAGATGAGATTCATGTTTCCTGATGGAAGAAGGTCCCATATGGACTCGAGCAAGCCCTTTGGTCTAAGAATATTTGGACTGATGGTCATTTGACGTGGACACCATCCTCTCTTCAAGGTTGTAGGTATGTATCTAATATTTGGTTATATATTTTGACAACTTACTTATGCTGGGGTCATCTTAGTATTTAGTTCTAGAGAGACCCGATCTCTAAACCTTGGTGATAAAATTCTTGAGATTAGAAGTGTAACAAAGATATGATGATGACTTCCTTGTTAAGGGAAGTATGATTGGAATGATGGATTACACTGAAGATGAGAGAATCTCCTCTCTATTTTAAAGATTTGATGGATCCCATTATGAGTATAGAGTCAAATGAATTCTTTCTTTATAGTATGAGCCTGATAGAGCTTAGATTTGTATATTGGATTATTGTTGAATATTCGTTGAGATATCTACATGGACTAAAATACACTATCGAATACTTGAGACTTTATGGATACACAAATGTAGAGAATGTTCTTGACTGGAAGAGTGCATTTAAGTGTTCTCTCAAGTCTGCTCTAGTTCCTTGAATGATTTCCTAGAATAGAAAATTGTTTCTTTGAGAGACAATATGCATTGTGGTTAGCAATGTTGGTGGCGAGAGAGTATGGTTGAGAAATCTATTTGGAGAGTTGTTTGAGCATATGCTAGGAATGAAAATGAGATATTGTGACATATTATGGGTTCCAACATATAGAGAATCATGTGTTCCATGACAATTTAAAGCACATTGAGATAAGATATTATTATATTTGGGATATAGTGCATAAAGGAGCAATGAGACTCCATCACATTTTCATTGATTAGAAAGAAGATAATTGTATCCTTGTGTTGTAGCATGTAAGCTTGTGGTTTCCCCAATATTCTCTAGGTGTCATGCATTATGGCTAGGACTAGAGTCATAAGCCTAGTTAAGGCAATGATGAGAGGAAGGGGTTATGGATGATCATGGACATTGAGCTATGCTCTTCCCCCTTGTTTGAGCTCACAGGGAGATGAATTGAACCATAAGATATCTTAGGGTTTAGGGATCTCTAGACAATAGGATGTGTGATCCTTGTCATTTATGACAGGTTGGCCTATCCTGCCTAGTGCAACTATAGGGTGTGTGTGATCCTTATCATTTATGGAAAGTTGGGTATCTCTCCCTTCATATTTTGGACTAGACAAAGTATACCCTAGTACGAATCCTAACCTCGATTTGGGATAATGTGGAGTACTACTCATCAAGCCAATGAGTGGGGAAGATTCTTAGGTTGGAGTAACTTTATCCATGACACACATGTCTGGTAAATTGAGCTCCCTAAGTCTAATATGCATGGTGTTCTACCACTTAATTCTTGAGGATCAAGGTGGGAGCGAACATTGTGATGGATGTGATCCTCACCTCTCATGGCAAGTGGTATACTTTATGGTTTCTTTACCTAATGATGTTGATATCACTTGATCTTGAGGGTATGTTTTAGGTCTTCTCCCCCATATGCATTGGATATCACTTGAGATATGGCCTGGTAGCTCTTCAACACCTTGAAGAGGATGTCTAACCCAACATGAAGCACTTATGACATGCATCCACAATGTTACCCACACAGAGATGAGCATTGGGATTTGAGGATCCCTCCCATGGATGTGTAACACCTCTAGATGCTACAACATAAATGTTTCATATTTATTCTACGACCATAAATTATCAACTAGATTTTTATGTAGGATATATCCAACTAGGTGGAGGGGTTTATCCTTCCCCACCATAAGGGATAAGGAGAACCCTTGGGAATGAATGGTATTTCTTCATTTGCAACCTTTCCATGGAGAGTTGGATCTAGGAGAAGATCCCCTCAATTACAGTAGCCCTAGACTAGAATTGATGAAACCTTCACCTCAAACAGCTTGAAAAAATATGGCATGCCACATTGTGAAGATGATCCACCTTTCAAGGAATGAAGTGTTTGATTTTCAGAAGGATAGATTTCCACATTAATTGAAGCATAAATTCTTGTGCGAAAAACTATGGATTAATGGGGGATATCCTTAGTCAGAGTTCTCAAGCCAGATATACCATGTAGGACAATGCTAAAATAATGTGAGGAGAAGATACCCACATTTGTTGTGTCATTATGACATGGCCCTAGGGAGAAATTTTGTCAACTTTTTGCTTTTTTAATTTCTGAAATTGAATACACATGAAATCTTAGCTAACAAAGATATGTTCCTTAAACAATGAGTCATTTGAGTAGTCCACTAATTAAACATCCTTATTCATAGAGATGGAACCGAGATCCATGCTCTCCATCACTTTAAAATCCTAACTTCATTTGATTTTTAAAAAGCCAAAAAAGAGTCCTCCATTACATCTAAAATATATATTACTTTAACTTATAACAAATTTGTATATTTATTATTATCTCCAGTTTCTATTTATGGAAACAATATATGAAAATAAAATAAAATAATAATAATTTTTATTTAAATTTAATTTATTTTGTAATTTCATTTTATATATTTGAAGTTAATAAATAATTTAACTAAGCCCGTAGGGGTTTGATCTCATGGACAACGGACAGTCTACTAAGTTGTTCGTGCCACTGTGCAGGTCACGGGTTCAAGTCTTGTTTTAACCTGAGGGTCGTTATTGCGGGTTGGGCGGTTCCTCCTAGCGGTTATAATGGTAGCCAGTGAGATTCGACCCCATGTAACACGAGTATGATACAATTGTCATTGCCGATTCCACTAGATAACAAAAAAAAATATAAAAAAAAATTAAATTAATAATTAATTAAAATATAAAATTGTCAACCATTGAATTAACATTATGAAAGGGTTTTAAAAATTGAAAGCAATATCAAAATTAATAAAAAATGTGCTTAGAATGTGATTGAGTTGTTCATTAAGATATTTATTATTGTCTATCTAAATTTCAAATAATTTTCAATAAATATTTAATATTTATATATAAATTAATTTTTATTTTTAAATTTTTATTATTATATTAATGATTTTTTATTAATTTTTTTTTTAATTAATTAAAATGATATTTAATAATTAATATAAATTAGAATATGTAATTTATTATTACATACTAATTATATATAGAGAGCACTCCCACTTACATGGACATATATATACAATATCATCCTCTGTATGTATAAAAAAATTAAATGAATACTAATAAATTTTATTTATTTATAAAAATTACACGTAAGAGGTACATAAGGATGATGCATCAAAGTCATAAACACATAGTTGTGATGTTAATCAAATCTAGATTGTTTTTAAGATTGGATATTCATAATATTGGTTCTTCTAAAGTTTTTAGTATTTCTCAAAATTACATATTGAAATAAAAAACAAGTGCGAAAAGAGTATTCATTAAACGTGTCAAAACTTTGCATATTCTAAAAACTTGTTACTTAAGTGTTAGAGACAGAGTATTTTATGGAGGTTGGGAGGCATTTGTATTCTCCAAAATTAGTTGTTCATTGAAATCAGAAAAGAGAAGCACCATTCTCGAGACATTTCACACAGAGTTACCGAGACTAGAATTAAGGAGTTTTAAAACCACAACTTCCAACACATCAACCAAGTGAATTGATATCCAAACTTTGCTTCCCAAACCCATTGAACCTTCAACTGCTAAGAAACACTTGAGTATTCCTTCCCACTCTTTGCACAATGCACTTATAGCCTACAATTCATTGAAATACATAGCCTTTGTCCACCAAAGGCTTTGATACAGATAAAAAGTCAAAATTGTTTTTGTTTTCCACCTTAAGTGAGAATCACTCACTATTAACTCCTCCTTTCCATATATACTCAGGTTGTTGTGTATGAGGGGGCTATCAACCCAAGCTTTCACCATCATATGAGATTAATTAAGTATAATCAATCTCAATCTTTCTTTGTGTGATGAAACCAAAGCAATTATTCCCAAGGTGGTACAAACATAAACTATGATGAAGAAGAGTGTATACTTGTGGGATGATTTACCTCCTCTATGTGAATTTAACTATTATTTTATGCCCCTAATGATTCCTACTGAGGTGATACTTTGGAGACATAATGATCATATTGAATAAATTATGTGACATGTTTCTCATTAAAAACAAAATGCTCCATTTCCCTTAATTGAATCATCAAATTGGCCTAAGAATCAACCAATTGGTTATTGTGTATTTAAGCATGGAATCATTCAATTTCGCAATCCATATTATCAACCAAAAATCAAATTTTGATCATAATTTCTCCCATTCTATATCCTCAATGTGAGTTCCTAGCTACAACTGTCTAAGAATGATAAGTGATTCTTTGAACATGGAACCATTCAATTTAAAAAAAATCCAATTATCAACCAGAAACTGAATTATGATGGGAATTGCTTCCATTTTTATATCTTTGGTGTTAATTCCTAGCTGCAAGTATTTAAGAATAATGAGTGAATCACTTATGACAATGAGATGTCTAGCATGACAGAGGGGGGCAGAGTAATGCCTTGTAGAAGTGCATAGGCTTCAGCTATATTATTTGTCATTAGCCCTAACTTTCAAAATAATTTTCTTTAATCATTCCTCTGAGACAAAAAAAAGTGTTCTCCACCACCACCTCCCCTATAATATATTAACATAAAATCCTAATATAAATTTTCACACATAAATATTAAACAAAATAAATTTACACAACTAACCCACTATATTCAATTTCCTTTTTCAAAATAAGTTTAATAATGTCAAAATAAGTCCAGTAGAGCATCTATATAAGTTAAATGGTTAGTGAAGGTCAATAAACATTAAAACACCTATTTCTTGATACATCTCAAGTTGTTAAAATTAAAAAATTCATAAAACTATTATATATATATATAGAAATAATTATATATATATATAATATATATATTATATATATATGTATATGTATGTATAAGAATATATTATATATAGAAAACAAGAGTTTTTGATATTTTTAATTTATAAATGAGCTTTTTACAATATATGCGCCATGCCATAACTTATCCATACTACATGTCCAAAATATTTATTGTTTTTTATTCATCAATTTAATTAATAAGGGAAAAAATATACTACTATTTTAAAAATAAATTTGAGCTATTAATTTTGTGTATATTATTATAAATATTTTAAAATATTCCAACAAAATTAAATCCCTACCATCTACATAATAATATTAATAATTAAAATTAAAACCATAAATCTCTATTCTAAAACCATAAAATCTTTATTCCAAAATAAATAGAAATTAACTTAGTGTTTAAAAAAAAATTAAAAAATAACATATTATTTCATATTATTTCCCCTAAATACCAACCCACGGATTTAGAAAAGGTGAGATACGCCAAATCCTTAACGACGAAAACAATGAAATGTAACACCTCCATACTCGTTTTTTTCTATTTTCTTTTAACGATCATACTTAGTATAATGTGGTCATAATAAAATGGTTTGTCTATTTATCTTTTTATAAGATTGAGATAAGTTAGTTTTAGATCATTTATTTTAA
>APFE030953165.1:0-19393 GCA_000404065.3 Pinus taeda | reverse complement strand
ATGGCATCGTGATCTTCAAGGTGAAGGTGTTTCAACCCTTCCAGCCCAAGTCACGGTGGGAGTGCTAGTGGGTGAGATCAGGGACACTGTCCCACCCCTCCCATGTAGTTCCATCCACTTGCACAAGCCCATCACCCATATGTGATTCATTCGGCCAAGCAACTAATCTGTGCCTACAACCATTAACATATTATTAGAATATCGATAAACGTATATAGCAGGTTTCAAAATCGACTTAGAATTTCAAAGATAAAATAATATAAATTTTCATCAAACCAGGTGTCACCAACTCGTCATATGCAAGTGCCTCTGATGGTTTCCTACCATACTCAGTAATCATCAATAACAAGGTTTCTCAGTGTTAGTCATTGTCATAATATCATCATTAACATCACCTAGTTAATCGCATCATTGCTTATTGTGAACCAGAACTAATGCAAGTAGGTAACATGGGGGCACATCCATCATGGCTATCATCATCATAACATCAATGGAACATACCTATCCATCAAAGCTATTATCATCATGATATTAGTAGAGAGCATACATATCCATCATTGCTACAATCATCATAATATCAATAGATACATACATAACCATTAATGCTATCTTCATCATAATACCAATGGAAAACATACATAAACATCACAACCACTAATATCACAACCACTAATAATAGATTCATATGTCCAGATCATCATCCTGAGGTCCTCAAAGAATAAAGTGTGGGCCTTAGGGCTAAATAAATGTTAATGACATACCATTGGTAGTCAACTAGAGTGGGGTACTACAGAAATAAATTTCGTCACTATGCCCATGATTGCAGGAAGAGGATATCTGATCAAGAGAACGAGAGAGCTAATGTCGCTACAGAAAGTACTAACTCCATGTTCCTAGCTTGCCATACCATTTATGAACCTTCTGATAATGTGTGGCTATTAGATAGTGGTTGTAGTAACCACATGACATGCAACAAGATTTTGGTTGGAAACTTGGATCAATCTGTGAAGACAGAGGTAAAGTTAGGGACTGATAAGACTATGGATGTAGATGGAAAAGGAGTGGCCAATATTTTGACCAAGCAAGGGGAGCCGAAGAAAATATTAGAGGTATATTATGTCCCTGGTCTCAAACATAATTTGATAAGTGTTGGTCAATTGACACATAAGGGATACAAATTTATGTTTCAAGGTCAAGAATGTGTTATATATGACAAACCCCTAAGCAAACAACTAATAGCAAAGCTGCAAATGATGAGGAACAAACTCTTTCCTCTAGTCATGTATTACAGTGATCAGGTCAGTTCTTTTACAATTACATATTCTAATGATTATTGGTTATGGCACTTTCGGTTTGGACACTTGCACTTTTCTAGTTTAAGATTGTTGCAACAAAAATAGATGGCCAGAAGATTACCCCCCATCAAAGAACCTGCTAATACTTGTGAGTGTTGCATCTTGGGAAAGCAACACCGTGAAATTTTTCCAAAGGGAGTTGCATATAGAGCAAAGAAACCTCTTGAGCTAGTTCTTACTTCCACACTTTCATTGATGATTATAGCAGAAATACATGGGTTTACTTCTTAAAGGAGAAGTCTGAAACTATTGCAAAGTTCAAAGAATTCAAGGCCTTAGCAAAGAACCAAAGTGATCAACAGATCAAGGTATTGAGGTCAGATTGTGATGGAAAATATGATTCAAAGGAATTCCATGAGTACTGCAAAAACGTGGAATCAAAAGACAGTTTACAAAGGTACATACCGCAACAGAATTGTGTAGCAGAGAGAGAACATGACAATTATGAACATGGAAAGAAGCATGTTGAAATGAAGAAACTTGTCTAATGAGTATTAGGTAGAAGCAGTTGCATATGCTATTTATGTGATCAACATATCTCCTACAAAGAGTGTGATGAACAAAGTACCAGAACAAGCATGGTCAGGAATGTCTTGCAGCGTATCTCATCTCAGAGTATTTGGATGTGTAGCTTATGAACATGTGCCTAAAGATTGAAGAGGAAAATTGGATGATAAAAGTGAAAAATGCATATTTACTGGTTATAATGAGGAATCAAAATCTTATAAATTGTATAACCCTGTCACCAAGAAGACCGTAATTAGGAGAGATGTTGTGTTTAAAGAACAAGAGTCATGGAATGGGACTGTAGACAAAACAGTTGATGCACAAGTTACACTGATGGAAGAAGATGATGTAGCAAAAAATGAGCAACAAGAATCACAGGTGAAGACATTAAACAAAGACACACCAACAAGGACTCCAAGATTTTATGCACAACATGGATCTTGATGCGGATCAACAGATTGAGATTCTCCTGTAATAGAAGTCTGAAAGATATTTATGATGATTTGGATGTTAGTTCAAATTTTTCATTGTTGTCATTCCAACCTTCTTCGTTCGAAGAAATAATCAAAGATGAAAATTGGGTGCAAGCTATGGATGAAGAAATTGAAGCTATTGAGAAGAATGATACATGGGATTTGGTTGATTTTCCAAAAGACAAAAATCTCATTAGTGTGAAATCAATGTACAAGACAGAGTTGAATGAGAAAGGTGAAATTGACAGATTTAAAGCGAAACTTGTAGCAAAAGGATTCTCTAAGCAACCGAGAATGCATTTTGGAGAAATGTTTACTTCGGTAGCCAGATTGGATAATGTAAGAGCAGTTCTAGTCACAACACTTCAAAACAAGTGGAAAGTATATCAGATGGATGTGAAAACAACCTTCTTTTATGGAATTCTAGAAGAATAAATTTATGTGCAACAACATCCAAGATATGAAGTTGAAGGTAAAGAAGATAGAGTTTATAGGTTGAAGAAAGCGCTCTATGGAGTCAAGCAAGCACCTAGAGCTTGGTACAGCATAATTGACAACTACATGATCAAGAATGGATTTTGCAGAAGCAACATTGAACCTACCTTGTACACAAAGGTAAATGAGCATGGACAAATTTTGATTGTTTGCTTATATGTTGACGACATGATTTATACAAGTGATTTTGAATTTTATGAATTTAAAGCAGCAATGATGAAAGAATTTGAGATGACAAATCTTGGTCTCATGAAATATTTTCTTTTGATAGAAGTTTAGCAATCTGAAAAATGAGTTTTTATTTGTTAAAATAAATATGCTAGAGATTTGTTGAAAAGATTCAGGATGGAAAATTGAAAACTTGTCCCTACACCAGTTGTAATAGGTACAAAGTTAAGAAAGGATGATGAAGGATCAGATGTCAATACAACTCTGTTCAAAAGATTGGTTGGAAGCCTCATGTATCTCATAGCTACAAGACCGGATATTATGCAAGGAGTGAGTTTGATTTCCAGATTTATGGAGACTCCAAAAGACACACATTAGAGTGCAGGAAAAATAATTCTGCGATACATAACAGGAAATAAAGATTGTGGCATAATGTATACAAGCACAAAGAAGATGGATTCGATTGGATATACAGATAGTGATTTTGCAAGTAGTTTGGACAACATGAAGAGCACTTCTAGTTATCTGTTCCATCTTGGTTCAGGTGTGATTTCATGGGCATCTAAGAAGCAACCTATTGTGTCACTTTCATTAGTAGAAGCAAAAATATGTAGCAACAACTTCATCATGTCAAACAGTGTGGTTAAGAAGAGTATTTGATGGACTCAAGCAGAAAAAACAAGGATCGCCAACAATATATTGTGACAACACCTCAATGATTGCACTATCCAAGAATAATGTGTTTCATCAAAAGAACAAGCATATTGATACTAGATATCACTTTATTAGAGAACTTGTGAGCAATGGAGAAGTTCACTTGAAGCCTTGTAAATCTAGTGATCAATTGGCTGATATATTTACAAATTCATTAGCAAAAAATGTGTTTGAGTTTCATAGAAGAAACTTGGGTGTTATAAGCCTAGCTGAGACATAGACCAGCATGTAAGTTTGAGTTGTCATGAGTCATGTCCTAGTTTAGCAGTCGTAATTAAGGGGGAGTGTTAAAATAAGCTAATTACTCCCACATGAGGAGTTGGATAAAATTAGAGAGTCAGTTAACTGAGTGTTGAGTCAAGTTGAGTTAAGTTATAGTCAAATTTAAAGTGTGTGGTTGCATGCCAAGTTGTTTTAGGTGAGTCACTAGTTGGAAAAGGTTAAATGCCCTTCACTGGGTTCATTGTAATCATTAAGTTTTTGTGTGATCAATAGAAGAGTCGTAACTCGTATGTTTTGTGTGTGAAAGTTGTGTTTAAGCTTCCTTGCCTTTCCAATAGGAGAAAGGAAAGTGTGATGAGAGTATGCCTCAAGCCTCCCACCTAGTAAATGTGGCATTCTTAGGAAATTTTGAAATCTGATCCAATGTCCTACCTACCTACTACCGAATTAAAGTCAATTCACAATGATTGTGATGACTCAGATCCATGTAATTTGAAAATGTCAGTTAATGACAAAAATATCATAGATCTTGTCTCCTCTGGTTACGTTTGATACTGGAGAATCGATTGAAAGTCCCTGGGAATTGAAATCGAAGATTGGAAATCTGTAATTCATACTTGCGGAAAACATATTCATCAAACATAAGCATAGTAGCATGTGATGTTAAGCATCTTTGTTTTGTCTCCCCTTGCTATGGAAACAAACTGGAGAGTTGTGATAACTGTCTGCATTGTAAATGTTATTATTCTTCCCAAATCATTTTGACTGATAGCTACTACGACCTCTTTAGAAAAACGATTAGTAAACACTTTTATATGTTATTCATCTCGAGGAATAATGGTTTCTTAATTTTCTAGCTCCACTCTTCTTCTTTCGACTTTCATTCCCTAGAATATACTTGTGACAGTCAAATGTGAAAATATATCCTCTATAGGAGTGTGTGGCACCTCTAGACCCAACATCTCTTAAAAACATATAATTGCGTGTATCACTGAAGGTTGTTTACCCCCTCTTACCGATGTAAGGTTGTTGTATGCATTAAAAAACAGAGTTATTCTATGCTTTCGTTAATCGTTCTTCTATCATCATCTATAGTCCTTTTAAAAAATTCGTGTCATAGGTCCCCTTGGGTCGAAAGGCTAGTTGAAATTTTTGTAGTAGATATTCTGACCTGTATGTTAATAATTGTAACAACAGAAAAAAAAATGTTGTAAACATTATACATTGATTCCCATCCTCGAAACAGTGGGAAATGTTAGCTTTATAGTGATTTGTTTAGTCATAAAACTAGGGTCGATTTTTCCTATTTCCTCGTTCCATCCTGGATCCTTGCTCCTCCACCTTCATTAATGAAAGGTTCTGACCTATCTTGGTGTTTTCTATCAACCTTAGGAAACTGAAACAAACAATTTTTATCCTCGTCTTGGTCCTTGGTCAGAGAAAACCTGCAAAAAACCCTTTATATGTTTCCACTATCTTAGAAGAAACATATTATTCAGTCACGTTCCTCGACTCTGACCTCGATGACCCATGCTCCTGGATGCTGGTTCGTATACTACTGAGCAAGTATACTACTAATCAGTTGCAATAGTTGTAGAATGAATGGAAATTTAGCATCCGATACAATTGAGAGATCACAAAAACTTACACCAAATAAATCAGTGCATTCAAGTAGCGAAGGGGAGAGCCAATGTGAAATACATTCAGTCGTCTCTTCTAAGTAACAAGAAAACCTGTAAAAAAAATGGAAAAATGTAGTTATGAATGGGAAAGGTTGAATATCCATCTTAATTTCGAATGGGAAAGTTTCTTCAGTGTTTTTCATTCAACTTTCTTTTTTTTTGAAAAATGGGTTTTATCCTCAGGCCTATTAGCTCCTGGATCTTCTCTGCCAAGGTCAAATGTTAGTTTACTTCATTCATTCTATCTTTTATAGGATACCATTTGGTTCTCCGCTTTTATATGGACATCATTGTACTCAACAATCCCTTTGACCTACTTTGTGCTCAATCGTTAGACATAAATATAATTATCTTATCTTATTTAATATCAAACATAGTAATATTTTAAGCAAGTTTGATTATGCCTATTTTAAGGAAGTTTGATTATGTATTGGGCACGCCCCTAATAAGTTAAGTTGGTTGAAGAGGAGGTTTTTTCTTTAAAAAAATTGATTGGCACATCAGATAAAAACAACATCACCAATTCCATTTCAGATCCCATATCGACATTACAATTCGTTGAAAGTTCGTCTTTGAAAGTTGCGGAGGTCATTAAAAACAAAGATTCAAATCAACTGCGATCAATCGTCGCCTGTCCTACAAGGGTATATGTATACTTCATTTCCTTCTAATTTCATTTTAACGTCAATGCAGAATATGTGAAGTGAAATTCATGGTTTAAGTTGTATGCAGGCAAAAAACTAAAGGTGAAAATGAAGGTATGTTTCGCTCCGGATGTGGTAGATCCCCAGACCAAAGACAAATACTTGATGAAGTATACATATACTTTTAGGATGGACAATAATTGATTGCAACTGATTTAATCTTCTTTTTTAATGATCACCACAACTTTCATCGACTAACTTTCAACGAATTTTAATGACACGACATCCAAAATGGAATTAGTGATACTTTCCTTTTAAACCAATTTATTAATGGATTGCGTATTACATAAAAGTTCATCATGTTATTTTGTGGAAATTAAAATTCTTTTTAATCATCTAAAATAAAACAACATTCTCGTGATTTTTTTTTGAAAATTTTTGACTATGAGAGTGTTCAAATAGTTTTTTAGGAGGAAATGGATTCAATACCATAGAAATTATTGGGAAACTTAAAATCCTAAAATTTGACAGCCGATTTTAACTTTTTTCTAAAAAACTATCAAAACCAAGACATAATTCCTAATGTTTTCCAAATTAATCAAAAACATTTTTACATTAGGCCAAATAAAACAAATTGCCTACCTAATCAGTAAATTATTTTTACTGGTTTATAAATAAATTACTTTTACTAGTTTATAATTTATGCAACACTTAGAAACACATTTATTCTTGGTAGTTATTTAAATATCATGTGTCACACTTGTTTTGGGTATGGAGGAAAGGCACAATCTTACAAAGTAACTATATCTAGGGACTGAAATCATCTTAGATCTATGCTCATATTTGTAGTTTTATTCTTCAATATCAATTACGCTACAATTTATTCCGAGTAGTTATTTAAATATCATGCATCACACTTCTTTTGGGCATAGAGGAAAGGGACAATCCTACAAAGTAATTATATCACTTGACTGGAATAATCAAAGATATATGCTCATATTTGTAGTTTTATCCTTCAATGCCAATTAGGCTTGTCTTATCATGTTGAAAAGGTGAATGTTGCAACAAGACATTTAAGTTGATGTGTATTTTATTTTTATGAGGGAAGCTGCTAGAAAGAATTAACAGTTATATAAATATTCTAATTAATTAATTAATTTTCTGGTTCAATTTTGAATATTTAGATTACAATTAATTATTTTTTAGTTGTTTCTTATCGGACATTGAAATTGCCTATAATCTTTGTTGAATATTGAAATTGTTCATAATTTTACCATATTTTAATTTAGAACTTGTTATTTCTTAAGGATTATTATTTCTTATGCATTGGAGTATTTTGCATCTGAGAAATTAACTTATTGAGAGGTTACTTTATTTTAGAAAGCAAGTCAATAAGGATAAATTCCATTCATACAAAGATCATTGTATGATATTTCCATACTTTAATGTTATTTAAATAAATAAAGCATTTGGAAATTTTGATAATTTTTTGTGGTTTTTGATATATTGTTTATGATTTAAGTTAATGGTTAAGGATCATGACAATTATTTTACCAAAAAAAAATTGAACAACTATGTCAAGGGGTAGGGCATTTGAAACATCTAAATGCACAAACTTTCTTGCCACAAATGACATGACTATGCACTTCTAAATAGAAACAAGATAATTATTGATAGAAATGCATATTAAAATCCTTTTAAACTAGTTTTCATTGTTGTAATGTTAACTAACAAAAAATTGCTTAAAAGTAATTTTATTATTTAATCTAAGACATCTTCCGCCACATACATGTATATATAAACCTGACAATTCTTGTTCTTAATATATATGGGTATAAAACTGAAAAACTTAGACAATTTTCTAATACCCCATCTTTCAATTAATTAAATATATGCTTATTGAAAAATAAAATATAATTTTAAAGATATTTAAAGATTCTTCATATATCTATATTCACATATTTTCCCTCTTCCAAAATCCACATGCACAAAGTCATTAGAAAAACTAATCTGTACATAATATGGGTCTATAATAAATATATGTTTTTTTAATCATGTGTTTTTTTGGGTGAGATATTTGTGTAAAATCATCTCCCTTATTCCTTCGTATGGATCCAATATTATCCATTCAAAGTTGATATATGGATCCAATATTATCCCTTCAAAGTTGATGTGCCTTTAACATTATTGTCTTATTAAATCGAGATTGCTTTTATAGTTAGTAGTTGAAAGACAAAAATAATATTTGGAAAATATTTTTTTTGAGTTAAATAAGATATTGCATAAGTACATTGTGTTATATTTATGGGAATATTTAAACATGTTTAATTTATTCTATTTTACTGTAAATCTCTTTTGAAATTTAATATAAAATTATATAGGTTAAAAAGTTTCAAAATTTCATATGGTTTATTTTTAAATTTAATGCATTTCTTATAGTCTAAATTATTAAAAAAAATAAAAGCTTTCTATTCTATGAAAATTTATGTTAGTATTTTCAAAAACTTTAAAAGTAATTATTATTTCAATTAAAAATAATTGAAAAAGTAAATTAAAAAGATATATAAAATATTTATTATTACACCTTCAAATCTTAAAAATTTATTTTAAACAAATTTAACACCATTAACACCATTTTATTTAAAAGTAATTATTAAAAAATATATGTATTAAAAATATAATTATAAATATATATATATATAATATAAACATACACATAAAATTATATTAAAATTATTATTAATCTAGATCTATCTTAATTCCAGATCTACAAGTGCTACGAGGGATCAAATTTCTTGAGATGCAAAAGAGATTTGATCCCTCTGAGCTCTTAGTAGATCCAGAGTTAAAATGGATCTAGGATGGTTTAATTTGGCCATTTAAATAAGATATATTCTACATGAATACCATAGGCCGATACCATGGATCCTCATAAACCTGGAATTGAAAACATACTGGTAACTTGACCAAATCATAAATAAGAGATATTCTACATGAATACCATAGGTCAATACCATGGATCCTCATAAACCTGGAATTGAAAACATACTGGTAACTTGACCAAATCATATTTACCTTAACTACCCAACAAATAATAATAATAATATAAAATAAAATAAATTTTATTTTGACTAAATCAAAATATTTATAACACATTAAACATCACCAAGATACCTCCCAATACAAAAACAATTTATTTAAAATTAAATTATAACAAATCTTCCATAATTTAACCATTTAAACTTACACATTTTAAAACGAGTTGTCTTTAGTGCGATTTTTTGGACTTCCTCGTGCGCAAAAAATTGAAGTGAAATCTCGATTTGTGTTATTTAAACTAGTTTTTTTTACTGTAATCTTGATTTGCGTTATTTAAAATGAGTTTATTTAAACTAGTTTTTTTACTGTAATCTTGATTTGCCTTATTTAAAATGAGTTTTTTTTACTGTATATATGGATTGAGGGCCTTGAAAAACCCCTAGGGCGGTGCCGAAAAATTTGAGGTGAAATCTTGATTTTGTGTGGGTTTTTTTACTATATGTATGGATTCAACACCTTGAAAAATCCCTAGGTATGGATTCAACACCTTGAAAAATCCCTAGAACACTTCAATTGTGTAGGGGTAAGTTTGGCCAGATTTTGGAGAAATTAGACGGAAAAAATCCACCGAAAAAACTTTCAAAAAATCTCAAATCTCACTAAAGGCAACTTGATTTTGAAAACCTTAGTCAAACGTTGGAACTATCATGTACCTTAATATTACATCTCACATACAAACACCAAAAATTATAAAATTTATCTCATTACTCTTTAGTTTGGATTTGTTTTTTTTTTGGTTATTCGAGGATTTGTTATTGTTTTTGTTATTTTATTTAGGATGATTTTTTTTTTTTTCCTTTAATTAATTTATATATATAATATATATATTATATATATATATATAATAATTTTTATTTTTTTTAAATTAAAAATTATAATTTTTTTATTTTTATTTAAAAAACAAATTTTATAATTACAGTAGATAGTTTATTCATTTATTATCCATAAATCAGGAAACATATTAAAAAAATTACAATATTTATTTTAAAAATTAATTTAAAAACAACCATCTATAATAATAGCTGTGATCCATTTATGTGTGAACAGGTGACAAAAATCATTTAATGTTATACATTCCACTGACTTGTAGAAATTGAAGGATATGAGGTGGGTTTTGACCCACTAATATGTGCATCGATCACAAGATCATTAATATGACCCCTTTGGGCTCAACCACATGTTCAAACACTACCTCAAATTGTCCCTAATTTCAGGTTAAACCTAGTGGAAATTAAACCTTGTTGGATGATGAAAAATTCCTTAAATTAGCTATACTATTATGTATAAAGGAGAACTAGCCTCTTTTTGTGTCACAGGTTTGCCACATGAATTCATAGAGAGACTACCTCTACAGAAAGAAGTTTGTGCGATTTTCAGATTTGAGATAGCAACTACCAGAGTAAGGGGTTTGTGCGATTTTGAGATTTGAAGTTTGTGCGATTTTCAGATTTGAGATAGCAACTACCAGAGTAAGAAGTTTGTGCGATTTTCAGATTTGAGATAGCAACTGTCGCAGTAAGTACTTCCTGTTTCTTTGTGATATTTCAAATTTTGGATCTCTTTTTATCCTCTGTGTTTTTCTTAAAATGTGCACACTTCAAATTTCTTTTAAATTCTAGACTTAATTTTTTTTTACAGCAGTGATATATCATGTAAATTATTATATCTTACAAATTGCTGACTCATACAAGTTTATATAATTTGAAAATGTAGGTTTTCACAACCCTGGCATTTGATATTTGTTATTACAAAACATCCTTACAACTCACAACTTCATCTTCTTTGATCAAACTAAACCAAAATATTAGCTTCTAAATCCTAGTACTCTCTTATACTTCGAAATAGAAATTTCAGTCATGAAGGTGACTATAAACTTACCCATTTGTCAAAACCTATTATTCATGAGTCTCACAACAAACCCCTTCAATATTTTCTTTACTCCATTCTTATCACATACCCTTGAAATTAAAAAAAAAAAATTATGAAAGTGACCTTAAACTTAAGCCATTCCTGAAAACCTATTATTCATTAAAGTTTGCCCTTGTTGTTTAAGATTTTAAGATTTATGATAGCAACTTGCCAAAATAAGTACTTCCTGTTTCTTATTCATTAAAGTTTGCCCTTGTTGTTTAAGATTTTAAGATTTACGATAGCAACTTGCCAAAATAAGTACTTCCTGTTTCTATGTGAGAATTTCAAATTTTGGCTCTCTTTTTATCATCTTCATGTTTTTCTTGAAATGTGTACACGTCAAATTTCTTTTAAATTCTAAACTTAACTTTTTTTTTACACGAGTGATATAATATGTAAATTATTGTATCTTACAGATTGTTGACTCATACAAGTTTATATCATTTGAAAATGTAGGTTTTCACAACTTGACATTTGATATTTGTTATTAGTTATTACAAACACTCTTACAACTCATAACTTCATCTTCTTTGATCAAACTAAACCAAAATATTGGCTTCTAAATCCTAGTACTCTTACATTTTGAAATAGAAATTTCAATCATGAAAGTGACTATAAACTTACCCATTTCTCAAAACCTATTATTCATGAGTCCCAAAACAAACCCCTTCAATATCTACTTTACTCCATTCTTATCATTCATAATCTTGATATTTAAAAAAAAAAATAATGAAGGTGACTATAAACTTAAGCCATTCTTGAAAACCTATTATTCATCCATCAAGATAAAATATCCCTCTCAATATTTGTTTTATTGATTCACTTCTGATTTTTCTCATTACTCATCAATATCCCTTCCTTAGTTCTCCTCTCTTCCCATTTTTTTCACTTTTCTTTTCTTTTCTCTTCTAGTTTATCTTAAAATCCTATGGTTCTGGATTTATAACCAATTCCCCATCCTCAAATTCCTATTATCTTTAATAATATTTTTAATTTATATTATTTATTTTCATTAATATCCCAAATCTGAGGATAGATTTTTCTTTGGTGAAAGTTATTTGATTTGATTTGATTTTTGTATTTATCTTTAATTAAAAAAAATTCTTTTTGGATTTAAAATAAAAATAAATAATATTATATATATATATATTATATATTTCATTTTTCTATTAAATCTAATTTTAAAAATCTTTATTTTTATATTTTAAATATTTCAAACTCTTATACATAATTTATCACTAAAAATAACACTACAATTTATCTCTAAATACTAGCCAGAACTAGTTGGTGTAAACATTTTTGTTTCACCCTCACACCCAAGAAATTGACCCTTTATCTCTGCAACCTGCTCGAACTAGCTGGTGTAAACATTTCTGTTTCACCCTGCCACACAAAAAGTTTACCCTTTTTCATGGCTGAGCATGGTCTCTCTGGACACCTGCAAAAACTAGCTGGTGTAAACATTTTTGTTCCCCTCTCACCCAAAAAGTTAACCCTTTCTCATGGCTAAGCATAGTCTCTCTTGAGACTTGCAAGAACTATCTCACCCAAAAAAGCTGACCCTTTCTCATGGCTCAGCATGGTCTCTCTGGAACCTGCAAGAACTAGCTAGTGTAAACATTTTTGTTCCCCACCAACCCCAAAAAAAAAAACACTTCTATTGGAATATAGGTTACTGATTTAAAAAAATAAATAAATAAATAAACAGCTGTTATGACCTACCAGCATTAGGCTTCCATCACTACAACTGTTCTTTCCATACCTAGAAATATACATAATCTTGCAGGCATTCTAGTTGTATTTCCTGTTCTTCCTGTCATCACCAAATTCATGACTTCAAACAAGTGACACTAATAACACTAATTTAGAGCATTGGATTAGCGTGCTGCAACCAATGTTCAGTGCTGGTTATTGATGCTAATTCATAAAACCTTCTGTGTAACAGAGCAGTGGTGCTCTGTGCAAAACCATCTCCGGTCATTACGATGGATAGGAGCTCGAAGAAGCTGAAAATTCAGGCACGAAGCAAGAAGGAACTTACCTTCTCCCATGACAACGATACAGTACAGTCCAACAAAAGTGGATCGAGCCAAAATGTTGATTCTATGGTAGTGAATGCCAACACAGAAAACACTGAGTTTGTCAACCATGGTAAATATGTCACCTGTTCCTTTTTATTCATCATTATTTAAATGGAAATATTGTAGGACCATCTCAACTAAGTAAAAGGATTACCAGGTCAAACTAAATATGAAACTAGAATGAATCTTTTTATTTGGGTTTTAGCCTCTGAAATTTATGTTCGTATTGCAGCCTTTATTTTGTGGACTGAAATGAGGCAGCAATGGGTTGGAAATAGACCTCCGGAAAAAGCTAAGCAGCTTGCTGAGCCTGGTCTAGGGTATATTTTTATGGTTCATTCAGCACAATTAATTCATTTTTCCACGTTGGTATTAATATTATTTTTCTAAAAATGTGTTTTTCAATGTTATGATGTCTCCAGATCTAATGCAATATACGAGAACTTGCTTAAAAGCAAAGGGCCATTTTCTCAACGCATCCCTCTTCCTGTAAGTCTATCATTTTATTTTCTTTCGAACGCATGCAATTCAAAGGAGTTTGAAAAGGATTCAAAGGAGTTCGGAAGCATGCAATGACATAGTTAACTTGTTCTGTCACAGGTAATGATTGAATTTCTTGTAAAGGAATGGGAAGAGGAAAGACTCTATGTACCAACGGAAAAGATATAATAGTAATTATAGTAATATTTTTGTTTAAAACTTAGTGTCAAGTTGTGCTGCACTCAGTGAATCTTATCATTCATGAAGCATTCAAATACTATTTACACAGTTTGGGAGTATATTTGATTCAGTGAATCTTACCATTCATGAAGCATTCAAATACTATTTACACAGTTTGGGAGTATATTTGATTTCATATATTATTTACACATAAAGAGAAATTATTACTTTTTATTATTTAGAATTGAAAATGCTAAAAAATGAAGTGTGAATACTTGTTCAATGACTGCTGAATACCTGATGAATGAACATAGAGCATGTATATCATTATCTGAAACATTTGATGTTAATAATGTATGAAACATTTGATGTTAATAATGTATAGAGAAACGCAAATTCAACCTTGAGGAACTATTTTGTCCTATTTCTTATTTGTTACCTTGATAATTTATTCTATTTAATATATTATTTAGGTTGTTAAAAGTGTTTTTTCTCAATGTGATAGTTTTCGTAGGATTTCATTCTTACACGATGGTGATCTCTTAATTCGTTTTTTGATAAATGGAAAAGTGGGTCTCATGCAAAATTTCTGGAAGGAGCAGCAGTATTGAAAGATCCGTTAAAAAACAGAAGTTTGGTGGCCTAGTACATCAAATGTGTTTGGAGTTCTTTGTGTGGATTTGTGGATTTTTTTATGGCATTGTAGCTTGAGGTTACTTGGTTTTTTTAGAATATTTTTTATCTTTGTAGTTTTTGTTGTTTTTTTATTGGTCAATGGTGTCGGTCGGTTTATATTTGAGGCTTTCTTTTCATTCCTAAACAACACCAATTTTTTTTTAGTAGTTGCCAGTGTTTGCCATCTTTATGCCCCTGCGACCAATTCTCTTCCACTTCTGTATTTAATCATGTTCTTTGTGATTACTGCCAACTACTTGTTTTTAATTCTAGGCTTCTCCGAGTTTATTATAAATGTTTAAGTTATATTTGTAATTATTATAAATGTTTTAGATTTAGCGTCTAAAAGAAAATTAAGTTATTATAAGAAGGTCATCAACCCCACCCTTGAAAATCAAAAGTATCTCTCTATTCTAACTAGCTCAAAAAAGAAAATTAATATAGCAAAAATTAGAACGAATTCTCATGAGCTCCAAAGTGAAACTGGCCGCTGGGTAGTTCCTAAAACGCCATGGATAGAAAGGATCTGCCATATTTGTGAGAATAGGAGCATCGAGGATGAAAACCACTTCCTCTTAGAGTGCCCTGCAACAACCACATTAGATCTCAATTCACCACCTTGTTACAATACTGACCTTCCTAGCCTTTTACAATGCCATAATTATAGTGAACTCGGGAGGCTTCTCTCCAAGCTTTCTGAGCATAGGAATAAAATCTTAACTCAAAATAAATAATTTGTCTTTAGGTCTGATAGATCATTATTTGGTCTCAGCGGACGTTAACCATCATCATCGTCATCATCAACATTTTTATCAAGATTATCAATTAATTTTGGGTATTTAAAAATGAACTAAGAATTAAAGGTTATGACATTTTTTATCAAGATTATGAATTAAGTTCAGTCATTTAAGTAATAGTTGAAATAGTTTTATTATGAGTTTTTTTTTTCAATTTTATTCAAAATCTAATAGAAAATTTTAAAAATCATGTGTTTAATTTGCAAGGATTAAGTGCTTCATGGGTTTTTCAGTGTGAAAAATCTATTTATGCATTCAAAAGTGTATTTAAAATAACAAGAAGTCACACACATGTTAGATATTGTATTGCCAAACTCCAACCAAAAAGCTATTTACCTAGAATTATGTTTAACATACATAGCAATTAAAAAAATATTGACAAATAATAATAAATATTTAAAAAATAATAATAAATTATTTCTTATAATATATACTTTTTTTTCCAATTTTCAAACTTAAATTACGTCTTAATAGATTATAATTTAAATTATTTAAAAATAGTATTTATCAAAATAAAACAATTAGTACTTAAGTATATTTGAGACATGAAATAAAAATTATAGATTATATTATTTTAAAATCAATCTAGATCCATATTAACTCCGGAACTACCAAGGACCAGGATGGATCAAATATATCTGAGATACAAAGTTATTTTAAAATAAAAATATATTTGATCTCTGTCAACCCTGGGTAGATCTAGAGTGAAAATGCTAGTAGACTTTAGTGAAACTTTTTGGAAGCTTTTTCTGATCCAATTTCTTTAAGATTCCACAAAAATTAAATTGAAATGATAAACTTGCATAGTTTAACCGCTATATCAAATCAAAAATATTTAAATAATATATTGTTAGGAAAATTTTGTAATAATATTGTATTTATGTATTTATTTTATTTAATAAATTATTTAAAATATTCAATATGAATAAAATATTTTATTAATAAATAATGAAAAACACATTTAATGATATTTTATAATATTTCATTTTCAATATATTATCTTATATATTTCTAATATATGTGAGGTGTTCATTTCACAAAATTTTAAAAAATTATAATAATAAAATTCTTATTTTAAAATTATTCATATTTATTAACCGTTTCGAAACTGTGTAGAGATTTATAGATTAAAAATACGTTCCATAATCTATTCATAAAATTTTTTATTTTGTTATAACTAGGTCGGTAATTAGATATAATTTTACTTTAAAGATGATAATAAAGATAATTATAAATGAATGGGAATTCTAAAAAATAATATGTTTTTGTTTTATAGGGGTAACCGTGAAAAATTCAATATTTATATCTATGTTGTGAAATTAAAAAAATATTAAAACGATATTTAGTTGCGATGAACATCTATATATATATATATATATATATATTATATATCGAAATATTAAATGTTGGTATGGCAATTGTTCCCGCAAAAGTAATTTTTGGTGGATTGTGTTCATTAGAGGTTTTAAATTTCTTATGACATTTATTTTTTTTGTTAACTTATATTTTTTTTTTTAACTAGGATAATATTTATAATAGAGCATATTCATTTTCTTTATTGTTGATCAATTTATGAAGGCAATGTTTCTTTCAGTGGGGTTTGTGTTTTCTCATTATTTAGGAATTTAGATTTATTTGGAAATGCCCTGCATGCATTTTTTCTTCGCACACCTCCTTACCTCACAAAGAGGTAGGTAAAACAAGAGTGGAACAAGCTTTCATTGTGTGAAATGCAGAGGTTTCCTTATAGATATGGTACTTGAACTCTTATATAGCACATCAATCCTACATAATGAAATCCATATTTCTCCACAATGAAAGCTTGATCCATATCTCTGCATTTTGAATTCTTTTGTTGCTATGTTTTGTACTTCTGAATTCTTTTGTTGCTATGTTTTGTACTTCCACATGGACTCTCCCTCCACACAATTCTCTCAGGCACCTTCCTTCTGCCCAATACTAGTTTTGCACTCGATATTCAGTGCACTCTTTCTTTCATAGTTCCTGTACATCCATTTTTTAAACAACAAAATAGTTATGAATGTAACTATGAGCATGTTACTTGTTAAAATTTCATTGGGCTCTTCACACTAATTCACAATTATATTGATGAAAGCTTCATAAACTTAGATTTCTTTGAGCATTTGTGGATTAAAAACTTATTGTCCAACATTACATGAAATATGTTTTTAATTTGTGATTTATGTAGCA
This sequence comes from Pinus taeda, assembly GCA_000404065.3. Taxonomy (NCBI): domain Eukaryota; kingdom Viridiplantae; phylum Streptophyta; class Pinopsida; order Pinales; family Pinaceae; genus Pinus; species Pinus taeda. The sequence continues at coordinate 1,699 of APFE030953165.1, read as the reverse complement.
GAAAAAAGTGGTGTGATAACAAATACAAGTGTGTCACAATGTTCCACACTTTTGTGTGCATTCTCTCTCTGTGCAGTTCCTTTGCATACCTAAGTGAAAGAAAATTTCATTGTGTGAAGTTTAGAGATTTCTTTATAGAGATGGTACTCTATCTCTTACAAAGAACATCAATCCTGCACAATGAAAGTCATCTTCTTCCACAATGCAATTTTGATCCATATCTTCGTATTCTGATTTGTTTTGTCACAATGTTTTGTATTTCCACATGCACTCTCGCTCTTCACAGTTCTCATGCACACCTTCTTTCCGCACAATACTAGTTTTTAAACGATTGAACCCAGCAAAATCAAATCTTTGTTTAAAAAACCTTAATGCATCTATTAAATCAAAGATTATTGAGACAAAAACTCGGGTATTCTCACTTAACATTTGTATAAGGCTCTTCACATTATCAAATATACTAAATTCTACAATGTTAGATGAAATTTGTTTTTTAATTTGATATTTGTGTGGCAAAACCACTGTGCACAATAAAAAATAAAATTGTGCCACAATGTTCAACACTTCCACCTGCATTCTCTCTCCACACAATTCTCTCGCATACCGTACTAAAAGAATATTTTGTTGTGTGAAGTGTGTAGGTTTCCTTATAGGCATGGTACTATAGCTATTACATAACACATCAACGCTACACAATGAAAGCCGTCTTCCTCCATAATTAAAGCTTGATATTTATCTTCATATTCTGGAATTGTTTGGTTGCAATGTTCCTTACTTTTGTATTCATTCTCTCTGCACAATTCTCCCATACACCTTCCTTCCGCACAATACTAGTTTTTAAATGACTGAAACCAGCAAAACCTTATCTCAATTCAAAACACATTAGCGCATCTTTCAAAGAGAAGATTTTTGAGACAAAGAACACCAGTATTCTCACTTCATATTTTATAAATCTCGTTACATCATCAAATTCGCTAAATGCCACATGCCGTACTTCCGTATAATGTGTTATTTAAGCTATCTCTCTTTATTGATCAAAGAATTAGTGCAGAAACAAGAATTACTAGCAAAGATTAGTGTTTATAACCTATTATATTACATAATAATTCTAATGATAATAAGTAACATAAAAAAAATGGAAAGCATTTAGTACTAGAGCATGCAAGAAAGGAAAATTTTTCAACACGAACATATATGGAAAAATTGTATCAAAATGTAAATGTTTGTGAAGATGTGGGAACTTGGAGTAACAGATATTGATTATGCTGCAAATAAGTTTATACTTAGCATTGAAGAATTAATTAATTCTTAGTAATACTATTTATATCTATTCGACAAGGTGATACACTAACATTATCGATAAAGTGATTAATAGCATCTGATGCATTGTATAATGATTATTGGCTACAAACATATAAATAGAATTGTATGTATCTATATTATAAAATACACCAAACATATAAATAGAATCGTATGTATCTATATTATAAAATACACTTTTTAGCATTTATTTAGTGAATCGATAGGTAATCAACACATTGTTCGAGTGTTTCATAGCATTTATTGTTTGTGAAAAAATTAATATATTTCCATCTTAATATATTTTTTAAATTGCTTAGTAAAAATGTTGTTTAAATAATATATTGTTAGATAATTTTGCAAGAATATTGTGTTTATGATTTGTTTTTTTAGATATGGA
>APFE030953160.1:0-12262 GCA_000404065.3 Pinus taeda | reverse complement strand
GATCTAAAGATCATCCGGTTCCGATAAGTATTTATGGAGATATGAATTAATTTTGATTATGGAATTATTATCAAGCCGACCAGCAACTTGAGTAGGCTCAAAAGCCCAACAGTCGTGTCTATTCATCATCTACGTTTTAGTATAAATATATAGGACTTGAAATCATTTGGAACACACATCCTCTTCATGTGTTCTCCTCCTCTCCACGTCTTGGGTTTTTGATGAAGGAGAGTCACATAGAGGATACGCTGGCCTATATACAAATGATGCCCTAAAATGCAGAAGCCCTAGAAACAGTCATGGAGAAGTCTAAACGCAGAAAGAAGAAGGGTCTATCCACAGCTGCAGTTAAGGAAAATCTTAGCATACCCTAGGGCCTAAACACAGCTAATCTACGCTGTCCAAGAAGCCCTAATACACTGTCAATGGAGCAGCCCTAAACGCAGTTAAGGGAGGCATTTCTACGCTGTCCAGGAAGCTTCTATAACGTAGCTAGGAAAGGTTTTAATGCAGTCAAAGGAAGCCCTTAAAGACCCTAACCGCAGGTCTAGAAGAGACCTTAACCGCAGCATCAAGAGACCTAATTGGCAGCCACCATTTGCAGTCATATTTGCTGTCATGAAAGAGCATTATACGCAGCTCTATTAACCGCAGAAGAAGAGGCCCTAATCAGCAGCATATAAAGACTTAAGACACAGAAAGAAGAGTGGACTTATGCCTCAGCAAAAGGAAGTATCTCAGGGTTAAAGTCACATACCTGTAGCTGACACGTGGACTCTGTTGGGCATGTTCAAGATCTCAGTTTGCTGGACAGAAGTATCCACTGTAAAGAGGAGCCTAAATGTGGTTGCTTAATGAATGATGCACAGGCAGCATGTTAAAGAATGATGCACAGGCAGCATGTTAATGAATGATGTACAAGCAGCATGTTAAAGAATGATGCATAGGCAGCATGTTAATGAATGGTGCACAGGCAGCATGATAATGAATGATGCACAGGCAGCATGATGACATGCACATTAGCAAGGGTAGCATGATGATGAATGAGATCATGGACATAAAAGTACAGCAGGATAAGATCATGGACATGGACGAGATGCAGAACGATGATAGGTGAAGGAGTCACCTTGAGAATCAGTTGAAGCAGAATGTCTTCAACTGATCTCATCATGATACGAAATGATCTATGCTAGATCTAGATAAGTCAAAGTATTGACTTTTGCTGTAAATGTACTCTCTCTCTCTTTCTCTGCTGAACTTTGAAGATAAAAGAAGATTTGATCAAAGGGTTTCCCCACACATTGTGGGGTTTGTCCCTGGCTCGCGCCATATCTTGTGTCCTCTTGTCTTGGCTTGTCTTCTGCGTTTTGTATTTATGTTCTATCTGCAGTTTATCGTAATGCTGATGTGATTGCTAACTGTGAAAATTTAAATAAATTGCTCTAGCATAGAACATACCCAAACTTAACAATTCCTAGTTTCGATGAATTATTGGCTCAAGAGGAGACAAGGATGATGGAGAGAGACAAGCCTTCAAATGGAAATGAACTTACTGCTTTCTTCGCTCATGCTAAGAGGAAAAATAATGTTGGTCCAAGGAGACAAGGTCAAGGATTCAAGCAAGGATTCAAAGAAGGAAAGGGAGGTGCTACAATTGTAACAAGTTTGGCCACTATGCTAGAGAGTGTCCTCATAAGAAGAATTCTCCAAGGGATGACAACAACAACAAAAACAATTCCAAAGGCAATGGCAATCAAAGGAACAATTAGTTCAAAATAAAGGAAAGAGGAATGCTCACGCTACTCGATTGGGAAATGGTCTCTGAAAATTCCTACGCTGGAATCCCTATTGCAGCGAACTAATGTTACTTCTCCTACTTGATTAAATCATACAAGTTATTTATTGTCTTCTACTATAAATTTCGAAGTAACTACATCTGTAGCCTTCACTTAATTTGCATATATGCGGAAACAAAATATTGAGCAAGAAAGAAAAATACAACACATAGAACACGGTTATTTTTGGACAGAATAGTCCCAGAAAAACCCAATGCAGGAAAACGAGTGCAGCAACTCTGAGGTTTTATTATTATGTAGGAGAAAATTATGAGTACAATTCTAGGATGCTCAACTAGAAATCCATTACAGAGAGAATACTGAACAAAAGACTGATGAAATGATCTCACCCTATCACTGGAGAATCAGTGACTGATCTTTTAGCGTTGGAGGCTCTGCATCACCCTCTGCATGGACTCAGCGCAGAATTGTGTCACCCTGGGCAGCTTCTGCATTACCCTTGTTGGGTATTATGCTTACCTCTCCTCTGGATCCTCTGTTGGCTGAGAAATCGACTTTTCTACCTCCCAGGCTGACACCCTGGCTTTTGGCGACTGAAATTCCACTTCCCTCAACAGGAACTCGACTTCTCCTCACTGACTGCATTGCCTCTGCATCAGCACTGCGTAGGCCAGCATCAACCTTCCTTTACACGTCTTTCTGTCCTCTCTCTGCCTTGTACTCTCCAAAAATTCCTTCTTGCAAATTCTCATTGTCCCTCTGCTGCAAGATCTCCTTAATCGATTTTCCTCCTGAGAACTTCCCACCTCCGAAAATCGATTTTCTCAATCTCTTTGTGTATTTTCCAAATGACCCTCAAGCCCCTTCTTATATCTTCCTGTTGGACAACCAACGGCCTAGATTAAAACATAATCAAAGGCTCAGATCATTTTGACTTGATCCGTGGCTTTTTCTAGAAGTTTCACCCCTGATTAGATTAATACCCATTAATATTTTAATTTTCCTAAGTTTAGATTTAGGAACCCCATTAAAAATATTAATTATTTTAATAAAATCACTTCTGGATGGAAATTCCCAACACACTTTCTAGGTTCTTTGGAATACATGTGCCCAAGCCTCCCTACAAAATTTGAGGCTTAGAGAACATTTGATGCTACCCCAAATCAACACTCCCTCTTAGTGAGGAATGTGCTCTAGCAATATACTGCCTCTCTGCATATTGCTCTAACTCTTATGCATCGTCTTTGCGTTGTTGATGTCTGACTTGTTGTCCACCAACCACTGCACTGTTGTTGCTACTATACTGCTACCTTTGACACTGCCACTGCCAATGCTACATCTATACTGTATCTCCCCCTGCATCTGTGTTGTCGTTGGTCCTTCCGCCCAACACTGCATCTGCACTGCAACTCAGTTGCTAAGAGAAGCAACAGAAAACACCCAAAACTAGACAAGTATCCAGTGGATACACCTTGGTGCTGACATCCTGACTGCTGCTAGTCCTATTCTGCCTCTAAAGCCACTACGTTGTTGAAGCTCTGCACTGTGCCTCCTTGCATTTTTTCCTCTCTGCTATGCGCTACTCAGTCTCTGGCTCTTCTAGCCACTGCATCTGTCGAATTAACACTCCATAGCACCAACTGAAACTCCACCATCCCACTATTACTGATCATGGGCTCCCATAGCAAAGTGACGATCCAAGAGGTGGGCTCCTCAAGGATCCTGCCCATTTGCAGTCCTCCCGACTACAGCCTTATATTAGCCCACCTCCCTCCTGGAGATATCTCGGATATCATGGCGAACTCCTCGTCAATCTTCGCGACTGCAACCTTTAGATCATGCTTCTTATCCTTGTCCTTTTTCTTCAAAGGACATTGCAATGCATAGTGACCCATCTCACCACATCTGAAGCACATCACCTTGGAGACGTCTCTGTTGCCCGACTGTCCCTTCAATGCAAGGGTTGCATTATCCTCCTCCTCTACTTTGGGCTTCGACCCACTAATGTTGTTGCTCCCGTCAAGTTTCACCTTGAGCAGATCTCTCCTCATCTCTTCTTGTTTCAGAGTTGCCCACATCTCATCCCAATTTGGCAACGCTGCTCTACCCAAGATACTCTGGACAAAGATCTGCCAATCAATGGAAACGAAATTTAGAGCCAGTCTCACTAACTCTGAGTCTTGAGGAGTATGTGTTGCAATTGATAGCTCATCACGGGTCTCCTTCAGTTTCGTAAGGAGCACATCCACTCGCTCCCCCTTCTGCATCTGAGCAGATCTCAGCTTCTACTCTAAGTACATCTTTCATTGCTCGAAAGTTCCCTGATACAATATGGCCAAGCCATCCCACATCTCTTTAGCAATCCCTTTGCTAGCAATGTGGCACACCACGTGATCCTTGACTCCATCCTCTTTGCCTTAGCCATCTCAGTCTTGTACCTTTTCAACAAATCTGCATGCTCATATAGCAGGAAGGTCATCCTAGCCTTCGACATGGCATAGTTGGAAGCCCCATCCAACCTGTCCTGATCCCTCAAGCCATTGGTTGCCATCTCCTCCAAAAAATGTCGAACTACTCCCTCTTTCTCCCTACTACGTAGCTCCTGGGCTGACTTACGCACTCCCTGATGGAGCTAGTAAGTTGTTGCTCCTCTGCTACTCAGCAATTGAGAAATGTTGATTTCCTCAGCAAGAAATCACTGAGGAAGTATTCCCTCAGTATGCTCCGTTGCTCCTTTCTTCTGACATCTTTTCAGCTCGGCAAAGCTACCTATTGAAAAATCTGTGTCCACCAACTGCTCCTCGCACTAAGGCTCAATGCTGCTCTCTCTACCACAGCAAAATTCGAATTGGAAGCTCTTTCTCTCTGTCAACTCACTCAGAGAGAGACTACCTTGAATTTTCGACCCTTTGGCTAGAACTGTGCAAACCCTCTAGGGTTTCAACTTGCTACCTCCTATAGCTTTCGATTTCCCCTTTTGCTCAGCATTGGGAATTCTGGTTCTGATCTTCTTGTCTCACCTGCACTAGCGTTGATACCATGTGAAAATTCCTACGCTGGAATCCCTACTGCAACAAAGTGATGTAACTTCTCCTACTTGATTAAATCATACAATTTATTTACTGTCTTCCACGGTAAATTTCTAAGTAAATACATCTGCAGCCTTCACTTAATTTACATATATGCAGAAACAAAATATTGAGCAACAAAGAAAAATACAACACATAGGACAGTTATTTTTGGACAGAATAGTCCTCGGAAAAACCCAATGCAGGAAAACCGGTGCAGCAGCTCTGAGGGTTTATTATTATGCAGGAGAAAATTATGAGTTCAACTCTAGGATGCTCAACTAGCAATCCCTTACAGAGAGAATGTTGAACAAAATACTGATGAAATGATCTCACCCTGTCACTCGAGATTCAGTGACTGATCCTTCAAATCTGGAGGCTCTGCGTCACCCTTTGCGTGGACTCTGTGCAGAACTGTGTCATCTCTCCTTGGTATTACGCTTGCCTCTCCATTGGATCCTCTGCTGGCTGAGAAATCGACTTTTCTTCCTCCCAGACTCACACCCTGGCTTTTGGCAACTGAACTTCGACTTCCCTCAGCAGGAACTCGACTTCCCCTCACTGCTTGCGTTGCCTCTGTGTCAGCACTGCAAAGGCCAGCGTCAGCCTTCCCTTGGATGTCTTTCTGTCCTCTCTCTGCCTTGTACTCTCCGAAAATTCCTTCTCTCAGATTCTCACTGCTCCTCTGCTGTAAGATATCCTCAATTGGTTTTCCTCCTGAGAACTTCTCACCTCAGAAAATCGCTTTTCTCAATCTCTCTGTGTATTTTCCAAATGACCCTCAAGCCCCTTTTTATATCTTCCTGTTGGACAACCAACAACCTAGATTAAAACATAATCAAAGGCTCAGATCGTTTTGACTTGATCCATGGCTTTTTTTAGAAGTTTCAGCCTTGATTAGATTAATACCCATTAATATTTTAATTTTCCTAAGTTTAGACTTAGGAACCCCATTAAAAATATTAATTATTTTAATAAAATCACCCTTGTGTGGAATTTCCCAAAACGTTTTTTGGGTTCTTTGAAATACTTATGCCCAAGCCTTCCTACAAAATTTAAGGCTTAGAGCACATCCGATGTTACCCCAAATCAACATGGTCAACCTCCCAAAAGGACGAGAGACTCCAAGTATGGGGAAAGTAACAATGTAGAAAAACAAAAGGAATCTTATCTTATTTCCGCTTTATCTACTGCCTCTCCTACAGATACTTCGGATCATTGGTTGATTAATGGAGGAGCCTCAAGGCACTTCACTAGGTACAAAGAGGCCCTCTCAAATTTGAATGAAAAGAAGACTAATTTGGAGATCATACTTGGAGATAATGCCACTTGCCCCGTGAAAGGGATAGGTACTTTCACTCTTCAGTTGAATTAAGGTCAAACCATTCATCTACAAGAAGCATTGTATGTGCCTGATTTGGAGAAGAACCTGGTGTCTATTTCTGCGATGGAAGATAAAGGTTTCAAGGTAGCATTCATTGATGGAAAGATATGTATTGGACAAAGAAACCCTAAAGATGCATTCACACTTGGATTTAGGGTTGATGGTCTCTATCAAGTTGGAGGAAGTCCTTTGGGAGCCTTGACTTGCGATACTTCTCTTCAATCTGAATTATGGCACCAAAGGTTTCCCCAGTTACATTACAAAGCCTTACCTAGGATAAGGAAGACGGTCAAAGGTATGCCCGATTTCAACATGAATCATGAAGGAGTTTGTTAGGCTTGTGCAACTAGGAAACTTACAAGGAGATCATTCCCTTCAAGTGAAAGCCAAACTACCGATATTCTTCAATTGGTCCATTCTAACCTATCTGGTATGTTGCCCATAACACCATTAGGAGGATATTTATACTCTGCAATTTGTGTGGATGACTTCTCTCGCAAAACATGTATCTATTTCTTGAAGAAGAAGGAAGAAGTGTTCAAATGGTTTCATTCTTTCAAAGCCTTGGCGGAGAATCAAATAGGGAAGAAGATCAAAATACTAATGACCGACAATGGAACCGAATATGAACCAAATGAATTCAATGACTTTTGCAGAGAGGTTGGCATTAAGAGGGAGACAATCATTCCATACACTCCTGAGCAAAATGGAGTTATTGAAAGGAAGAATCGAACAATCATGGAAGTCATGCATGCCATGTTCCATGAACAAGGTCTACGAAAATTCTTATGGGGAGAAGCTGCCAACACTGTCGTGTATGTTCAAAATAGAAGCCCACATCGAGCATTGGATTTCAAGACACCCAGGGAAGTTTTCACTAGTAAGAAACCTGATGTTTCTCATTTTAGAATTTCTGGTTGTCCCGTATATTTTCATGTGCCTAAAGAGAAAAGAAACAAGTTGGAAACTTCTGGGAAAAAAGGTATATTTGTGGGCTACAGTGAAAATTCAAAGGCATATAGAATCTATGTGCCTGGTCAAAGAGACGTGAAAATAAGCCATTATCTCACCTTCATTGAAAACACTGCCCTTGGGAAAGCCAAAAGATCTCCCCATTCCAAGGAAGGATAATGATGATGCTTCAGAAAAACTGAATGAACCTCCGACAAATGAGCCTATGCTCGATGGATCCCATTGATCCACCTCTTGGTGATCCCTCTACCTTAAGGAAAAGATCTTTGTGGCTCAAAGATACTCTTGAAGATGTTGAAATACATATTGTTGCAAGAGGGACATTTCGTGAAAGTAAGAAGCCAAATAGGTATCAAGGGCAATGTTATCGGAACCGAACCGGTTCCAGCGGAACTGACCCATCCGACCAGTTTGGGGGCAAAACCAGTACAACCAACCCTCTGAACCAGAAAAAACCAATTCGATACTAAACCGGCTGGTTTCAAGAACCGGTTCTGCCGGTTCGCAAGGCCCGCAGCCGAGCGACCTGGGCAAAAACACATTTTTTTTTTCTTAGTTTCTAATGCTACTCTAGTCCCCTCCCCGCCCCCCCAAAGTTATTTAAACACCCCCACTTCCTCTATTTCACTCACACTAGTCATTCGAGTCTCTTGCAATCCTTGACCTGAGTTCGGTGAGGAGAATTCAAAGAGTTTTTTGCAAGGTTGTTCTGAGGGAGACTTTTTGCATATCTGAATAATTGATTGTAATCTTGGAGAGTTATTTGGTTGGTAGATTTTCAAGCTACTTCAAAGTTTTTTTTCACAGAGATCTTTAGGTTTTCTTCAATGGTTTTTGGCGTTGTTGGAAAAACTTTTTTTTTGTTGGGGCTGCTAGATAGCTGATTTCAGAGGATTTTGGAGTTGATTTTCTCCAAAAAAATAGAGGGCAAATCAAGGAAATTTTTGTCATTTTTTTTCAGTTCCATTTTTCTCCAAAAATCAGTCTTTTTTTCTCAAAAAACCTAAAACCCCAGTGTTTTTATGCAAATTTGTAGGGGTTGCTTCATGTTGAAGAATCGAGCAGTTAGGTGTAGAGTGATTCTTCTTTGATTTGATAACAATTTGTGGAGTCTTTTTACGATTTGTCTTGTTAGCTTAATCTTCTTCTTCTTATTATTAATGCATGTGTGTGTACTTCATCAAACTGTTACCAAAAACATAAGAACAAGAACACAAGATGTTGGCTCTCTGCCAGGGCCAAAACCTCTCTTCTCTTGAGAGGAAAACCCTTCAGTAAGTTTCTCTTATTGAAGCTTCTTATTGATCAATGCCAAACCCTAGACCCTTGACAAGAATATCCTCCAAGAACAAGTCAAGCCCTTCCTCCTTTCTACACTTTGTTCCCCAACACTTCTTTCTTCCAGTACTTCGTTCTTCGGCACTTCGTTCTTGTTTTGAAATCTTGGTAAACCTTGTTACACTTGCTCTAGAAGATATACCTTTGACGAGACCTTTTCCTTATGATGATCACTTACTTCTCTTCACCAACCAACGAACTTGGATGACTGTAATGGGAGGTTTGTTATTACAACAAAGACAGCCTCCTTCTCCTCGCATGTGTCACTGTAATAGGCTTTAGAACAACCCTATTACCTTCACTTTTCTTCCTTGTTTCTTTGATTGAGTGGGAGGCCCTTTAGGCCTATATTTATAGCCCAAACGATGTGACAGGTGGTGCTGATACACTATTGTTGTTATGACCACATGCATCCTTCCCTTTTCTCACACGTGTGACTGCAGTTGCCCTAGAAACGGTCCTCTTAGACTCGGTTGTGTCCTTCTTCTTCGCTGCACTTGGAGACCCTTTCTTCGTCCTTCATTACACTTTACTTGCCTCCTTACTTCGCTGATTTCAAAGATATGAATGTATTATCTTTAGAGGAGTGGACAACCTCTATATATCAATGTTTTAAGACTCCGACTCCGACTCCGACTCCGACTCCGAAACGGTAATGACTCGGCCGACTCGTTTTCAATGACTCGGTCGTTGTAAAAAATACATTAAATATTAGTTTTTTGATAAAAAACCATATTTTGAAGATTTTAACATAATTTTAACGATTTCATTTCATGTTTCCAAACACAACATTATAATATAGATGGAAGACAACATATGATCAAAGTAGGCTCATGAACCAATCCATTGTATCACCCTTTCTCCTTTTTAGACTTTATAATGTTTTCCTTGGGCAATTTAAGTCCCCTTTATTAAATATTTCCCCTCTTTAGCCTATGGGAACACATTAGGCTAGTGGACTACATCATAAGCTTCCTATGTGGTCGGGGACATTATACATATAGCTAGAAAGAATGTATGTGTTGTGAATCTGTGATATCAAAGCCGAATTAACAAGACAATTCTACTTGTGATGATATTAGGTATGAGCTTATGACATTTGTGAAGATGTATAAATGTGGGAGCAAGATTATAGGTCTAAGCTTAAGTTTTTTGGTCTAATACAAGTTGAGATACGGAGCATAGATTTGACCTAAAATTTAAAAAGCCTACCTATCATGTATGAGATATCAGCAAGATACATTTGACGAAGAGAGACCTCAACAGATTAAATGATTTTTCCATCTTTGGATGAGATAATTGCAATATCCTTTCTTCGAATTGAAATAGTTTTGGGCTGATGATGTTATTGCTCAGTCTGTCATCCTGAATGTATAAAAACCCCAAGCACTGAAATGATAGATTTGGGTCACTACAAGGTTAGCCATTGTCACCTTGCCAACCCTCCTCTGCTCTTCAAGCCAGCTCTCCTTTGGCTCAAGGGAGGCTTCCCTAATGAGAGTTGTTGGAAATCAAAGTTATGAATGTAATGTCTCCAACTAGAATATTCCCAATTTGCAATAAAAATTTCTTTGTTTTAACTGAGTTCCAATGAGTCTTCCGGTCAACTATCTTGTCAAGTGCATAATGTGCATACTGCTGAAGGTGTAATCTTTAGTTGTTGGTTATATGTAATAACAGACAGTGGGATGTGTGTAGTACTAGACTTCAGACCAGCGATTAGAGTGGTGAACAATACTCAGAAATGTTGTAAAACAATGTCATGATTCGTATCGTTGTAACCTGGGTGGTTTATAGTCTTCATATTAAACTATTATTAAGAGATACACAGTGATAAAGTAATAGAACAACCCAGAAATACAGTCCAAGAATACTCATAAAAGATTGCGCCGTTTTTTAGCGGACCCGGCCGGGTCGGCAATGACCCGGCCGAGTCATTGCTGACTCGGCCGACCGCTCCGTTTTGTTGACCGTTTCATTGCCAGGGGTAACGACCCGGAACGACTCGGCCGGGTTGGTTCTGACCCGGCCGGTTTGTAAAACATTGCTATATATAGAGGTATGTCCCTCCTTTAGGCCGACTTGAAGGCTGACTAGAAGACTGCAGGCCGACTTGACATATATAATTCGGATTGCTTCTTTGGTGGTGTCACTTGCTTGGAGGAGACTTGACTTTGCTTTGAGGTGTCTTCTTTGACACTAATACATAAGCATACCTATAGTAACATGCCCTTAAGGTCTTCCATAATTTCTTTTGACTCTTTGACTCACCTATAGCACTTTAACATGTGCTAGACCTATTTCAATGAGCAAGAAACTCATTGACACATATATTATAAAAATAATATTTCTTTTCTTGAATAAATACAAATATCAAAAGTACATTTATGAAGACCGAACCTAATGACATTTCCTTCAACACTTCCGAGCTGATTTTGGAGGATGTTGGAGCTGATTTTCTTTAGAAAATTAAGAGGGAAATTCAAGGTATTTTTTTCAATCATTAATGTTCTATTTTTCTTCAAAAATCTATTCTTTTTTCTTTAAAAATTTTAAAACCTTAGTGTTTTTTTTTGCAGAATTTAGATTTGTAATTTTTTATTGGAAAAAAATTCGTGGCCGTTATTTTCTTCTATTTTTTTCTCAACAATTATTGAAATTTGTAGGGTTATTTTGAGGGATTTCGTTCGCAAATTTCTGAGGGAGATTTTGGATTTGATTGAAGAGTTTATTTTCAGATTGGTTGGAGCTTCTTCTCTTCTCAAAATTTATAGATCTTCTCTAGGTATTTCATTGCCTCTACTCCTCTTATTTTTCTCTAAAAAAAATGCCATACAATTCTAAAAACCCTAAGATTTTCTATCCAGATTTTTCATTTCTTCTTCATGGCCCCCAAAAACAAGAACGATTCAGCTTGGGTTCACTACCATTTAAATAAACAAGGGATAAAACTATGCAACTATTGTGAGAAAAAAATTAAGGGTGGGGGTATCCATAGAATTAAAAAACACCTAGCACATTAGAGAGAGCAAGTAAAACCTTGTGAAAAAGTTTCTAATGATCTAAAAGCAGAGATGCAAAGTTTAATTGAAGCTTAAAAAGAAAAAAAGGGGAAAAACAAAAGAATTAAAAAAGATATAGGCAAAAGTCAAAAGGATAATGCTTGTTGTCGCGCAGATTGACACGACAACGCTCAGACCGGGGGCTGTCACTCTGATCCCCGATCCCTCCGTTTAAGCCTGTCTCCCGCGGCTAAGGGGGGTAGACCCTGTCAGAAAATGGACGACCAACTGCAAACCAGTTAGTTGGGAGACACGAGACACGATAAGATAAGCACTAGATGAATTTGACTTTAGCAGACCAGTGCCTTAAGAGATTGTTAAATCGATTACTTGTTAGATGATTATAGAAACATGAAACGTGAACAGCGATCATTTGTCATCAGCTAGGACGACATCCAGCAACTGAATACTTCGACAAGATAAAATGCCCAAAACCACCACAAGAACCAGATATCAATTTCGCGTCTCTACTTGAAAGCTCAGATCTCAGCATGAAAGATAACAACTGAATCTAGCAAAAACAAATTTCCACGATGAATTTTATGACTTTTCAGACAAAGATTTTAATTTAAAACAAAAACTAAAAAAAATCAATCCTAAGCCCTAGGAGAAAAATTTTATTTGATTTTCATTTATATATTT